>OMLC01081993.1:0-16209 GCA_900302585.1 Regalecus glesne
CTCTCTCTCTCTCTCTCCGTCTCTCTGTCTGTCTGTCTGTCTGTCTCTCTCTCTCTGTCTCTCTCTCTCTCTCTCTCTCTCTCTCTCTCTCTCTCTCTCTCTCTCTCTCTCTCTCTCTGTCTGTCTGTCTGTCTCTCTCTCTCTCTTCTCTCTCTCTCTCTCTCTCTCTCTCTCTCTCTCTCTGTCTCTCTCTCTCTCTCTCTGTCTCTCTCTCTCTCTCTCTCTCTCTCTGTCTCTCTCTCTCTCTCTCTCTCTCTGTCTGTCTCTCTCTCTGTCTCTCTCTCTCTGTCTCTCTCTGTCTCTCTGTCTGTCTGTCTGTCTCTCTCTCTTCTGTCCCTGGGCTTTTCTAGTTTTGTGACAACTCAAAGCATTTTACAGTGAATTCCTCACATTTACTGAGCGTGGGGGATTAAGGTCAGATGCCCTTTCACAACGCCTCGTGCCAGGATACAAACTCACCATGCCCATCATGATGCAAACAAACATATCTCGCTCTCTGTTCTTTGACTGACCAATGGTATTCTGTCCATTGGTCTTTTTTTTCCATTGGTCTTTCATGGTAGCCCCAGACACACCATAAACCCCAACTCCCCTTTCTGCACACTCTTCTTCTCTCCTTCTCTATTCGTGTCCCAGTCTCATCTACGTTTCTCTTTTCCCTCAGAGAGGGAAAAGAGAAACGTCCTTTAAGAAACTTCCTTTTTTTGTCCTTTAAAAAATGTCTTCCTTCATTCATGTAAATTGTGCGAGCTAAAGCCTCAGACTGTGGTTTACTAGTCACCAGCGAAAGAGAATATTCTTTATGTTTCAAGGATCAATGAGAAATAAGCCGAGACTCTGGGACCAGCGTCACAGTGTGAACTCTCCCTGACCTCCATCACAGCCCTCTTTGTCAGTAGCCTCACAATAACCTTGCAGAATGACTTGCTGCCATTTTATGTTAGCATGATGTTCTGGTCTGCTGTTTGAGCTTGTTGTCACATTCCCTTCAGCTGTGGCTGCCAGTCAGTCAACCTGTTCATTGTGGTCCAGCATGGCGTATTGTGGTGATGAACAAGAGCCCCAGGTGCCACAGTGGGCACAGTGTGTACCAGCCAAGGCCCTGTTGCATAACCACTGCCTGACCTCGGCTCACAGCGGTTATTATGGGGTTTATGAAAGCACCTACCTCAGAGACATTCTGCTACCCCGAGGTGGTCACACAGTCACCGTGCATTGCAGCCTTTGCTATGGAGGAATTCAGTAGCATAGAACTGGAGCTAGGGAGCTTGTTTGTATAAAAACCCCAAAAGAAACCTGTCCTGGTGCAGAGCTGAGGCACTCAACCAGCGTTTCTCCATCTTTGTTATGCACAGTCAGTCCCATGTAGCTCAGTAACAGGTGTGCTGGGACATACAAACGGTGTTCATGGTGAGAACACTAATTGGGAATAAAGAAAACCCACAACAGTTTTCCTCCCCCCGAAATAATGAAATAAGAAATGGAGACAGCTCATTGATCTCCCCACAAACAATCCTTATGTAACTGCTCAATTTATCCTGACAAATAAAGTCATGTCAATTTTATTTGTATTGCCATTATTACAAATTAGCCTCAGTGGACTTTACACTAGCACAGCATCCTGTCCTCAGACCCTCACATCAGATCAGGAACAGCTCCTTTAAAACCTTTAACGAGGAGCAAAACAGGAAGAAACCTCAGGGAGAGCCACAGAAGACAGATCCCTCCCAAATTCAACTCATTATACAAGTTGAACTAAGAGTCACGTCTTCTCAGCCATGGGCCAATGGTGGACATGGTTATCTCTAAAGGCATCTTGCCTCATAGTTATCTCCCTCACTGCCTTCCCGTCAGCAACAAATACATGGATAAATCACAACTTTTTTAAGCCAAATGAGGGTAAGACTGAAATTCCATTAGTTCACCCCAATATTCAAAAGGGATGAGCTGCTTAAAACACTTGGTAATCTGGATCCAACCAGAAGTGGCAAGTCTGGATGGATCTAGATCCACTTCTCAAGATATCCATGCTCCACATGGAGACCCACATGCTGTTTTAAATGAGTTCTTATGCCTTCTAGTATCGTGATTAGTTGAATGGCTCACTCTCCATTGCAATGCTAAACTTCACTTTTTCCTCCTATCTTCTTAATTCCATCTGTTTGTTCCTGTTTGGGTTCCTTTAAAATGTCAAGTATGTTGAGCTACGTGTTTTGTACAAAAGGTGCTATACAAATAAAGTAGATTATAATTAAGTTGAGTCAGAGGAGACATTTTGCCACACTACAGAAGTCTGTTTTCAGATTGCAGTGGAGGAATATTTAAATTATAACTTAGAACCAAAGAAGGACCATTCATTTTTTGTCCTTCTTCAACTTCTCTCCCAGTTGCAGGGCTTGACTAAAAGGTAAAAGTAAAAGGTTCCAAGACCTTACTTCAGCATTCAGTTCGCTGACTTTACCATTTCTCTCCTTTCTCCCTCAGGCCTATGAGCGGCGGTTCCCGACCTGTCACCTCATCCCCATGTTCGTGGCCAGTGACACGGTGAATGAGGAATCCAGCGAGGATGGATCCACCCACAAGATTGAGCGTCGCTGTGCCCTTGATGTTGATGCCCCACGTCTTCTCAAAAGGGTGGGTGGAGCACAGGTTCAGGTGGTGAACTTTTTTTATTTTTTATTCTTGAAGTCGGTTAATTTCCTCTACAACTTTTTCTTTTCTGCGGTGCAGATTGCAGGGGTGGACTATGTTTACTTCATTCAAAGGAATACACTGAATCGGAAGGAGAGGACGCTTCACATTGAGTCTCACAACGAGACCTTCTCCAACAGAGTCATTATCCATGAAACCTGCTGCTATTCGGTTAGTAGCACACATTTTCACTGATCAATTTATCCAAAGTGCCTTACATTATAGCCACATTTCCACTACGGGAGCTTTCCCCATGAACTGGGAGCCTTTAGAGGAACTCCATCTTAGCAATCAGAGTCTAAATTAAGTTCCAGGGACATTATTTTACCCCCTTTAAAATCCCTGTCAAGGAGTAGTACTTTCCAAAAGTAAAGGAACTTTGTGGGTGGGGCTTATAGTGCTGAACATTTCTGATTGGTAGAGTACTCAGCATTTTATTTCAACTGCTGTTTAAGAAAATCTCTAGCTACAAACCAGCACTGTGTCTGGGATCCTTCACTCATTCACTACTTCCTACTCTCTATTGGAGGTAGTGGTCGACACTTATTTTCATAGGAGGGTTAGGGTTAGATGTAACTCAGATATTGTTGTTTTTTATCCTCACTCTCAAGACGTGTGTCATCGGATTGAAAAAAAAAGTCCTCTATGCAATATTTGCCAACTTTGGTTAAACAAAATACAGTGCTATGCTTTCCATCCTTGCATATCTTTTTATTCTCAATTAATAATTACATGATTAGTTGCATTGTTAGGGGCTGCAGTAGTTCAGTGGTTAGTGTGCTGGCTTCAGGAACTGACGAGCCAGAGACAGCAGGTTTGAACCCACTGCGGGGGTCAGAAAGAGCACCCAGCCTTAATCCCCCCCAAGCTCCATCTAAGTCCATCTCCACCCCCACAATAAGGGGACTAATGGGGTGAGATGTAAAAATGGACCCCCACTTTGTGGCTCTTTGAGTGGTGTTGTGCTGCTCTGTTCATATTGAGCACATTATTTTTGTGTGATTTGTCTCTTGCCTGTCATCAGAAGGTAAAACAAACTAGTCCATTGAAAATGCTTAATACTCTTTAAACTTTTAGAGCACTGTGGAACTGTCACTCAATCTCAATCTTTGCTTGTTCTCGTGATCATTCAAATATTTTTAATTAAGAAAATAAATAGAATTACAAGATGGAGAAAATGGACCTGCTGTGGTAAAACAGCTGTTGTTCACACATCAGCCGACTCGTTTGTCTAGTCTTCAAGGTCTTTAAATGGTGGAGGATACGAAGACAAAATTTGGCTGAAGGAACCTTTTAGTTCTTTGAAAATAAGTTCCTGGGACTAAAGGTTTTGGGCACTTTGGGTAAACATGTGGCGTATACATATGTTTTTAGTATGGCTGGGCAATGACCAAACCTCTAACTGTATGTTGACAGAATAGGTTCCATGCTTCCCCTGTTGACCTTTATGACTAATGTGTATCCACACACTCTGTGCTGTATTGCTAATCTGCCCCTCACTGAGTAAATGCCCAGTGAGGGGCAGTTGAGCACACATAAAGACGTTCAGTGAACTAATGAGGTCAAGCATTCTGTAATACCCTGCCACCAAGAACAGTGCTAATTTTAGTGCCAAGGCTACGCTGGGACTAATTATGTACCTTAGGACTCAACACCATTGCCCAGTAACTGAGATAGACTCCACAATTAGTCTGAGCTAATGGACTCCATGACAGCTGAAATATGTTGGTTGCCAGGGCTAATGGAGCTACTGGTGTGTCAGCATATAGCTCTGTTTAGTTCACTTACACTGCTCATGTACTCCTGGAAGAATTCATTGACAGTATGCTTCACACCAGAGCCTAGTCAACGTCAATCAGAAAATCTACCCTTTTTATGATTTCAGTTTAAGTAATGGCCCCATACACCCTACTGCTCACCATGTAGTGGAAAATGATGTGGCTGTGTCACTGTGTGACTGTGTGACCACAGCTTTGTATATGCTCATAACGCCATCTACTACACTGAAAATGAGTCCCCTCAGTGTGTACTGAGTAACTCTGACAGGCTACCACACACACTGCACACACAGCAGGCTGTGTGAGGCTGGCTCCAAGTTCATTACTATTCTGGAAAGGTTGGTCCGTGGTAACCATAGTTACACATTTCTCTGTGTGTGTGTGTGGGGGGGGTACAGGTCCACCCAGAGAATGAAGACTGGACATGTTTTGAGCAGACGGCTAGCTTGGACATCAAGTCTTTCTTTGGCTTTGAGAGTACGGTGGAGAAGATTGCTATGAAGCAGTATGCCAGCAGTATCAAAAAGGTTCGTGTCTGTCTCACTCCTAATCAAACACTGACATTCACCTGATATGCATGAGCTTATACACACACACACAGCCCATCTCTGATCTACTTCTATTCACATGCCCATGTACACAGGTTTTGTGAAGATTATAGACTTTAACTAAATGATTTGTAATGTTTAGTAAACCATTGTGGGACTAATGACAACTTATTATCTTGTCTCATCTAATCTTGCCTTGTGTTACCACATGCATCTTGAAACTCATTGGGTTTAGTGAGCAGTGGCCATTGTTTTGACTTCCTTTCTGTTAAGCTGTATGTTGCTGCACACTGCTGTGTGGGGGTCCTGTCCCTGAGTGGGTCATGAGAGTTTGGGTTTCTGGGGCTCACTGCTGTAAAGCTGTTGTTATTCTGCGTGACTGGATGGTTCTATGTCAGCGAAGATGAGTCACAATAATGAAAGCTGTATTTAATATGAACTAACACTCTCTTCTAAATCCTTGTGTCCTGCACCCGTCCCCCATATGGGGAGAAAGGGGGCAGCATAGCTCAGGAGGTAGGGTAGTCATCTAGTAATTGCAAGACTGATGGTTTGATCCCCTCTTCCTTCACAAAGCATGTTACTGTAGGAAGTTACTGTATCCATAACTGCTTGGGACAACAGATGAAAACTAGCCTGGGGGCTAAATGTGCCAAATTTACATTTGACTCTAAATATTCATTAATATGCACTGTCCCTATAAAAGCATGTCTATTATTGATTTATTTATGTGCATGGTGGCTCAGGGGTAGAACATTTGCATTGGGAACCAGCGAGCTGGAAGCTGTGGGTTTGAACCCACCACAGGGTATCAGGAAGGGTATCCAGCCTTGATCATCCCCAGGCTGCCCTGGCATGGACGGGGGACCTCTCCAGGGTATTTCTCCACCTTCCACTCAATAAGCACTGGAATAAGCACCAGCAGAGCCGTGACCTGACTTCAGATAGGCAGTTGACATGACGCATATTTATATCTTAAATCACATGACCCTTGATCACCACCTCCTCCGTTTTATCTCCCCTGGTTTCCTACTCAGGGCAAAGAGATTATTGAGTTTTACCTAAAGGAGTTAGAAGATGAGGGGATCACCCATGTACCTCGCTGGACACCCTCCTCTCTGCCTCTGCCTCGCCCAAGACCTATCAGACTCTCCACCAGCCCACCTGCCCTCCCCAAGCTCCTGGCCACACCTGCGGTCTCCATCCCCACGCCTGTTGATGCTAAAAACGGTGCCTCTCAGGATGCCAGCAAGGATGGAAGTCCAGGTCCACCGGACAGCCTCACGGAGAACCAGGCTGCTACACCTGACGGTGGGTCCATTCACCATAGAAAGCTTACTTCATTTCTCTGCCGATTTGTTTGTTAGCTGGTGACTGTGTTGCTTCAGGAGTTAGTGTCTCTGAAATCAAATTTTGCTCAAGCACCAAGCATGTCTGATTTCTAAGCTTGTGTTTGATTTTTTAAAAGAATTATTTTAAAATTGTTGCAGGATACCTTAATAGTCTCCGATTTGCCATTGTGTCTCAGGGCACGCTAATATAAACTACGTGTCATTGTAATCACTGTAGGCAATGGCATGTGAACATCTGCAGTTTAAACTGTCAGGTGAAGGATTTCCTCCACTTTCACCACCAATAAGCTGGATAGAAACAAATGGAGACAAAGTAATGATTGATTATATAGCAAAATAAGACAGAAGGAAGAAACATACTGTTTATACACAAGTGTGAAATTAAATTAGATTATTTTTAATCTTGTTAGTTTATATCCCTGATCATAATCAAGAGCTTTATTGTCACTGTGCAAGCACACCAAAATTGCAATAGTGTCAGCCATAAATGGTGTACACGGAGAATAAAAGAGAGATGAGATAAGAAATATGAATTTTTTACCAATGAAAGGATGCTAAGTATACATGATAAATATGAAATATAAGCAAAGTTAGTGATCAAATACAACACAACTTATGAGGTGCAAAAACATCAACACAAGTGTGGTAAGGGTGCGGTGGACAGATGCAGTGGGTTAAAGTGACATGTGAGTCAATGTTGCTAATGTTGCACATTAGCAGTGATGGCATAACCTCAGTTTCATCAGACTGAGGAAATGACCAAGTTCAAGTTTGGATCCTGTCCAAGATCCTTTCTTAGTGGAGTTTGCATGTTCTCCCATATCTGTGTGCATTTTCTTGAGGTGCTCTAGTTTCTTCCCACCATCAAAAAGACATCCATGGTGGGGTAAATACTGCTGCCTCTCCCCCTAACCTAATGCCCTAATGGGCAAAAGAAGTAGAGTTGGTCCCCAGGCATGACAGCTGCTCATTTCTCCTACATAATAGAGAAGTTAGTTCACATGTTGTGGGGTGGACACGTACTTACATGGCCCATGGAGGGTTAAGGCCGGATGGCCTTCTTAACATCAGGTGGTGGATTCAAAACCACAACATCTTGCTTGTCAGTTCCCAAAGTGTGCACTCTACCAATGAGCTACCTCGGCCCTACTGCTCCTCGACAACAGGGGGGGCTAAATGCAGAAGACAAGTTTTGTTGACCAACGACAAATGAGTAAAGCACTGTGAAGTTGTTCTGAAGGTTCAAGCTCAATACCAACACCGTCATTATGCACCTATCCAACAACTAATGGCAAAAATAATCATTAACATGTGTCTTGTACCTTTTTTATATCAAAGTTGAATTGCTTTAACTTCTTCTTCTTCATGTGATGACAACACTGTGTTGTCTTTTTATGAACAGGGGGAAAAATGAACTGTGATCCACAAACTGAACCACAGACAAAACCATGAATGTAGTGAACAGTCACACACTTATAACACTGGGATGCTGCAGAGATGCAACCGTTCACTGGTTTGCCTTGGCTAGTTTGAGCTTACTGTGATCATTAAAGGTGTGTTATTTATGTTGGGTGCAGACAAACTGGATGCTGACTACATCAAACGTTACCTGGGTGACCTCACCCCACTGCAAGAAAGCTGTCTGATCAGACTACGCAAGTGGCTGCAGGAGACACACAAGGGCAAGGTAAAACACACACACACATACACACATAAAGACACACATAGCCCTATTTACGTGAAATGGACCTCTCTATTTAAATTGCATTTAAAAAGTTGGCATTCCACTGCTGTGTGTTCTGGGGGGAGGCCTGTAATGACTGCAGTCAGGTGACACTGGCTTGAAGATAGGGTTGTTAAAAATACTCCTTGTAGTCCTGCATGTATTTTAATTTGGATATAAACTCCTCTGTTAGATCCGCCAGCAGTTCCACAATGGATGTGATTTGGAATGCTGAGCATGGTAGCTCCAAAGATGGAATGGGGGGGGTTAAAAGCCCCTTAAAGCCCATTATACACAAAGATATACACAGTGATGATCAAACCATCTCATGTTTTTGTCCATTTATTTCTATTCACTGGAAAAGTGGGCCTGTTGGACGGTGTCAGTAGCCATGATCATCTTGTCAGGGAGGAAAAGCAGATCGTGGAAGACTGATTTGACTGTAATGTCACATGCTGATGAGGCTACGTGGCCTACCTTTTGCTGAAACCATGGAGTGCTGCTGCTTTTGATCTGTGAATTTAAATCACCTCATGGGTTGTGTCATCACTGCTTGCTATCTGAATATTAATTCTACATCCATTCATTTCACACACCCTCCTTGAATTATGCTGCCTTTGTGTTCCTTAGTATAGGTTGCTTCTCATTTATGGAGACAAGCTGAACGCTAAACATAACTGGTCTCCCTTTAACCCACAGCTCCCTAAAGATGAGCACATCCTGAGATTCCTGAGGGCCAGGGACTTCAACATGGACAAGGCCAGGGAGATCCTGTGCCAGTCTCTGACCTGGAGGAAACAGCACCAGGTGGACTACCTGCTGGATACCTGGAGCTCACCGCAGGTCCTCCACGACTACTACACTGGGGGCTGGCATCACCATGACAGAGGTAGGGAACTGATGCAGCTTTGGACAAAAGGAGGGAAGGTTTACGTATGTGTGTGTGTGTGTCCTTGTTTAGCTGTATTCGTGAAGACCAGTTTGAGTTTCAACCACAAGAGTGAAGACATTTTGGCTGCTTCTCACTTCTTCAATGGTCCATTTAGTGATAGGACTTTGGTTTAAAATCAAGTTTAGATGAGGATTAGGTCAAGGTTTGGCATGTACTTCTGATAGTTAGGGTTAGGGGCTAAGGAACAAATGTCTCCGGCAGAGGTTAGCGACCTATGGCACCTGTACCCAGAGTGGTCATTAACATGAGCAGGTGGAGCAAGTCAAAAGTGTTTTTTTATTTTTTTTTAAATGGTTCATTATAGAATATAGAATGTAAAATACAGCCTAATGGTTTACTAGATGAAAATAGCTACGTTTCATATTCTGAAGAATGTCAGATAAAAAAAGGAATCCCCCAGTCAGAGCTGGTGGATGTGGCCAGGAGATAGAAAGCTTCGGGGGCTGAAATGGGCTACTTCCATGACCCAGCTCCAGATAAGCGGTTAATGATGGATGGATGAAATAAAATAAAACTAATAAGTGCATATAAGAATTTATTTGCACTTGAAGTCCCCATCACACTATGTAATGATTCCAGGGATTATCTGTCTGTCTGTCTGTCTGTCTGTCTGTCTGTCTGTCTGTCTGTCTGTCTGTCTGTCTATTATTATTATTATGGACATAGCAAGTATCAGAAAATATGCTGTATCCACTAACTTTCACTTTACTTGTATTTGTTATTTCCATTACTAAATAACAGAGAAGCAGCATTGAAGGAAATTACATAGAGACACTTTCAAACAATGTAAATGACTGAAAGGCAGGCAAGGCATGTTTCCTATTCATTGTGTGGCAGTTGTTGAAGATGGGTAGTGTTTTTGATGGTGTGTGTGTATCTACATGTTCTTCCAGATGGTCGTCCCCTGTACATCCTGAGACTGGGCCAGATGGACACTAAAGGGCTCGTCCGAGCTCTCGGGGAAGAGTCTCTACTTAGACATGTAGGTTACATTCAGATGTTCATGTTCACAGGAGCATCTTGAATATATTTGGCTGTGTTCATGTCAGTGTGGATCTGTTACTTCAAGTTTCTAAGAATCCAAATAGGCAACTTTCTTGTCTTCACATGTATAGTAACAGTAGAGTGCACTTATCTATGTGTTGCTCTTGGCTGTTATAATATTTTAGATCCTGGAAACTGACGTCATTCAGTTTCCTGATGAATTGTAAATCACTCTGGAGAGGAAAGTAATGTGTGTGTGTGTGTGTGTGTGTGTGTGTGTGTGTGCACTTCTGTCCTGCTCAGGTGCTGTCAATCAATGAGGAGGGTCTTAGACGCTGTGAGGAAAATACCAAGGTGTTTGGAAGACCTATCAGGTGAACACAATACATAATCTAGCCATATTAGCTCCCCTCAGAAAGAGTGGCCGCCACTCCTCCAAACTGAGACCTCAGGTTGGTTAATAAACTGCTGCTGGGTGTTAAATGAACAGTAACATTGTAAAGATACCCTGAGAAAGATCTACAAATCTGGCAGCTGGGCTGTGGTGGCTCAGCGGGAGAATGTGCACCTCCAAGTTGGCCGTAGCGGCTTTGATCCCACTGCAAGACGTCAAGAAAATGTGTGTGTTTTCATATTTTGGTGCTTGCATGCGTTAAGCAGCTTGCATCATGTGTTGATCCATTTCCTGTTGCTCTCATACCCATTGTGCTCTAACCCATGTCATCTACCTGGTAGCTGTTGGACTTGCTTGGTGGATCTGGAGGGTCTGAACATGCGACACCTGTGGCGGCCGGGGGTCAAAGCCCTTCTGCGGATTATCGAGGTTGTGGAGGCCAACTACCCAGAAACCTTGGGGCGATTGCTAATCCTGAGGGCTCCCAGAGTCTTCCCAGTCCTCTGGACGCTGGTGAGATAGCTAGATCAGATGCTCTTGAACTGAAGTGATGTCACACTCATTTACAGCATACAATCCACAAGTGTTGCCAGAGTACCAACATGTTTGTTTCAGTACCAATACTGTTGCCAAGTCATGGAATTATGCACTTTTTGGTACTTATTCTTGTGCTTTATTTCAAACCTGGACATTTTCAAAGCACAAACTTTTAGAATAATGAAAACAGCAAATAAAATAAGTGGTGGCTGGCATTCAATGTAAAATAGTAAACATGTGTGTTAACTGAAATAACGGTCTAACACTCTTCATTTACCTCCAACCTCTACAGAAGCAGTTTAAAACAGCACCTGCAGAGCAGTGCTATAGTGTCCAGTGGCTCTACTTTCATCCACTTTAAAGCCACAATATCTCCATATTCTTCTTTCAGGCCCTCTCGTTGTCCATGAGTTCAGCTTGAAGCTGTTGGCATCTTTTCTAGTCTAGTCTGGGGACCAAAAGGGCTCCACTGTCGTGCTCAACTCATCTGTTGTTTACTGAGGCTTCATGCATAACATTAGCCCACCATCACCGCTGTCAGTGTGTCTACAGAGACGGATTCCTATTGGATATTCTCATACTAAAATAACCTTTTTTTAAACTTCAAAATCCTGGCATGGTATTTTTAAAAAATGAGTAGCATGGTACTCATTTTTAAGATGTTGGGGCAAAAAATAAAGGCATTTTCTGCCTTTATTAGGGGGGGGGTAACGTGCAGCAAAGAGCCCGGGTTGGATTTGAACGCCCCTGTAAGCCTTTTCTATTCTAAACCCCTCCCCCCCCAGGTCAGTCCATTCATTGATGAAAACACACGGAAGAAGTTTCTCATCTACGCAGGCAATGACTACCAGGGCCCTGGGGGACTTCTGGACTACATCGACAAAGAGATCATCCCCGACTTCCTGGGAGGGGACTGTATGGTGAGCACAACAGTGTGTGTGAAATGTCCTCTAGGCCTGTGTGAGTCACTTTATTCTAGATGCTCTGATGACACTACAGCGAGGGAGGAGCAATCAACCTTTTACAAAATGATTGACACAATTATCCACCAATCAGTGCTCACAAATCCCCTCCACTTCCCTTGACTTCCAACTCTACTATGATTTGATGTGATGTAACAGCCAGCAGCATTACCCCACTACGAGTAGAGAAGATCAGTCTCAGCAGACAGATCATGCCAAAAAAGTAGTGGTCAGGGAAACTGTAAAACACATTTGTGCAATCCATAGTTTGTATCTCGTGCTGAGGTGATAATTGCAGAGATCGTCAAGAAAGTTGAATGGACATAGCAACAGCGACTAAGGAAGGCAGATCTTAGAGATATTTAGCAAGCAGTCAATTGATCTAATGTGCAGTTCTAACAACTGTTGGGTCTCATCTACTAACATTGTTGGGTTTTTGTGCGTTTGTGTTGATTCTTGTGTTTACATTCTCTGTCTCTCTGTAGTGTGAAGTCCCAGAGGGGGGCTTAGTCCCCAAGTCTATGTACCGTACACCTGAGGAGCTGGAGAATGAGGACGTCCGCCTATGGACTGAGACCATCTACCAGAGTGCCAGCATCTTCAAGGGAGCTCCGCATGAAGTAAGGCCGAAGTCCTGCCACCTTTACTGGGAGAAGAAAAGAAGCCATGCAGAGCTTATATTGAACACGAGGAGCAGGGAAATGTTGTTAGGAGCCATTGCAAAACAGTGTTACAAAACAGAGTCTGTTTTCAGCATTCTGTTCTAAGAGGGTAACATTGTGCATCATACATGAACTGCACATTGGTTTTACCTGGAACCCTTGCCCTCACTGACAGTGCTGTCTGCTCTTTGCATTGTGTCCTCTACTCTTCAATATGTCATGTTTGATACATGTTCAAAATGAAGTTTGTAACTTAATTTGCCTTGAGTATAGTGCCACCCAGTGGTTTAGCTTATGAATGAATATTAAGTTTACTATGGCCGAGGGAGAAATCCAGGGGAAAACCATGGAATTGGCTTTGAAAGACCCCTTTGCCTGCAGTGACATTTAGTTTACAGTGTCATGTAATTCCTACCAAAGTCAGTATGACCCCTCCTCCTCAAAAGAATGTTATTTACTTCCAGGCTTCCAGATCCTTTGACATTTAAAACACAGTTTTTCTCTCTCTCTGTCTCTCTGTGTGTGTCTACCTCTCTCTCTCTCTAGGTGCTGGTTGAGATCATTGACGCTTCCTCTGTGATCACCTGGGACTTTGATGTGTGCAAAGGTGATGTAGTCTTCAATATCTACCACTCCAAGAGGGCCCCCCAGCCTCCTCGCAAAGAACCTCTCGGGGCCCATGGTATGACCTCACCAGGGGGCAACAATGTCCAGCTCATTGAGAAGTCCTGGACCCTCGGCCAAGACTACAGCATAGTGGAATCTTCACTTAGCTGCAAGGAGGGAGAGAGTGTGCAGGTTGGGATCCATTATCTGTTGTCACTAGCTATTGATATACACAATTCTTGCACAGATTTGAAGTAACATGTTTAGAAAGGTCAGCAAAAATGTTAAGAGTGTTTTTATCAATTGTTGAGAAAATGAACAGCTCCCTCTAGCCAGAAGTGTGCAGTAAGTCGACATAGTGTTTCCTCAGCAACAGTAGTTGTCTCAACTGCTAAAATATTCTCCTCCCATTACCCTTCATTGCATCTTATCTTTACCAGCTTCTTTACCTCAACTAGGTATAAAATCGTTTTCGTGATGGTTTAGGTTTTCGTTTAATGAAATTTGACCTTTCAATTTAGATGAATAAAAATGTACTTAAGGAGATGGATAATCTGGATTCCTGTAGACCCTATTGTTATAGGGTGTGTCTTGAACCAGCTACTCTACAGGCAGTAGTCATGTGTTCTCACCATCACGCTCATTGATGGTTAACCATGCTACATTCTTTGTAGCAACCAGCTAACAGATCATCTGTCCCTCCAAAGGGCTCCCATATCACACGTTGGCCAGGTTTCTACATCCTCCAGTGGAAGTTCCACAATATGCCTGCCTGCTCTGCCACCAACTTGCCCCGCGTAGATGATGTCTTGGCCACTCTGCAGGTCTCCTCGCACAAATGTAAAGTCATGTACTACACTGAGGTGTTGGGCTCTGAGGACTTCAGGTTGGTAACTGTGTGCATGTGAGTCTGTGGGAGTAAGACAGTTTAGCTGTGCATGTGATTTTATAGATGTTTTGAATTATTGTGTCCAAACCATATTTGATAGAACCTTTGTCATTTATAGAATCCATTGTTAGCTTTGTGTTGCTAAAGAACATTTATTTTTATAAAAATGGGACTCGTGTCACCTCTTTTTCTCAGTTTTCCCCCTATGTCTGTACAACCTACCACCTATGGCCACATATGATATTTGATCTTTGAATGACATAAGTCTGTATATCGCAAAAGGAGTTTGGAAAATGGCCCCAAGAACATCATGATGTAGCGATAGCCGCTAGTTATCAAATGAGGAGATGCTTCCCTCTTTCTGAAGCTCCTTTTAATCAGCTCCCGCCCTTTTCTTGTCAATGCGCTCCTGTTTATTGCTCTCCAACCCCTTTTCCTCCTCTGTCTCTTCCTGTGAAGAATGGCTTGCTGTGATGCGCAGAGCTTGTAAGTGGTCCAGTGTGTGCAGATTTATTTTGTTAGCTTTAGCTTTGCATAATTGCTGCTTTGCTGCTAATTCAACAGGAGCGGTTCTAAGCAGACATGCTACAAAAAAGAGCAATGAAATGTCTGCTTTCGCCCCGCCCTGCTTAATGCCTTTTGCTTAATCAAGCTAAAATCCACTTTACCCTTTATTGGGGTGCTTTACATATATTTGATAAAAGGTCCTTGCACCACGACAGTAGTGTTATTATGCACCTGCTAGCCCAGGCCATCTGCCAGCATTACTAATAATATTAAGGTACTAATCTGGTTTGAGCTAAATGCACTCCAGTCCAGCTAGCTTACATACATACACCCTCACCCACAACAACTTCCTGACGTCTGCATTAAATATCTACGTCCGTCCTTTTGTACCTCCAACTTCACTGTTTTCAGCCGACTGGCTCTTTCACTTTTCAAGCGAAGACAGAGAGTACTGTCTAATGCTAGTCTACTGACAGCCTACACAGAGTTTTGCCAATGTCTGAGGACAGGCTCAAAGGCATCATCAGAAAATACATGGTCCGTAAAACAACAGTATAAGACGCACAAAAAGACTTGAACCATCCAATAAACGGTGTTTATTCTAGTCTTTCAACTCACATTTGTGCCCTGTGGTCTGAGAACACTTAGGGTAGGTGAACTAAATTTTCCCTTGAAGCTTGAAAAAGTTTACACAGCCTTCTTAGTGATGGCTGGATGTTCACCATGTGTGAAGCCCTCTGTTCATTTAGCAACTTCTCTCAGTCAGCCTCATTTTAACGGCTGGTGCCAAATGTGTTTGGTATTCAAGTTTCTTCCAGAAGTTCTGTTGGCCATTACAGCCAATGGCAGAGCCTGAGCCTTGTGTGCTTTAGAGTGCAACTTAGATCTCTTGGTTTGACCTGGCTGCATGGCTCTGCATCTAAGTCTGCTCCAGGTGCAGACCAGTGGTTTTCAAAGTGTGAGGTCCGCCTCGCCTGAGGGGTGCTGAAGAGTTTACAGGAAAGCCTGGAAAATAAAGCAGGCAAATGAATTGGAGAAAATGTCTGATTCTAGCAGAAAGCAGGGGAAGTATGATAGTTTCTAATACTCCAGGGCCACAGTGTGTGGTTTGTAAACGAGTGAACAATACGTGTTTCTCCCAGAACACATCTTTAGCTTTACTAAACGGGTCAGGTTAACCCAGGGGTCTCAAACTCAAACTACCTGGGGGCCACTAGATAGGTGGTCTTATGGAGGAGGGCCAGTGCAACAGGGATGAATAACAAAACTCAATATATAACCTTCACATGGTTTTATCATTATTCCACATCTTACCAGAGTTTTCACATGAATAAGTGACTTTGTACATAGCATAGTCTGCCAAGGCCCACGTCTTTAACCCACTTCTGCCGACATAGGCACTTTCAGGGAGTGGCCAGTGGGCACCCTGAGGACAGCCTGGAGATGTCGATTGGTCGGTTGGAGCTATGCTTTGATTTATTATTTTTCATAGTGGAGAACATTCTCTCACACAGGTCAGTGCTGCCTAAAAGACACATGACCAGGCTGAACAGTTTGGACGATAATAATAATAATAATAATAATAATGATAATAATAATAATAATAATAATAATAATAATAAGT
>OMLC01081996.1:0-13945 GCA_900302585.1 Regalecus glesne
CACACACACACACACACACACACACACACACACACACACACACACACATATAAATATATATATATATATATATTCATGGGAAATAGGAAACTTACACAAGCTAGCTTACACTTACAAAAACAAATTATCATAAAGAACACTAATTGAAAATTGAGAAAGGAGCTGTAGGGGCAGCATAACTAATTTGGTAAAGTGGTCGTCTGGTGATCGGAAGGTTGTGGGTTCAATCCCTGGTCCTGCAGAAAGCATGTTCATGTGTCCTTGAGCAAGGCACTGAACCCTCAACTGCTCTCTTGAGTGCTACATGGTGGGTGCTCACTGCTCCTATTCAATAGGATGGGTGAAATCCAGAGGATTAATAATTTCGCCTTGTGGGACTGATTGGGACAAAAAATATTATTTATTACATCTTTGTATTCTTACAATGAGAATTTTCCTCTGTATTTAACCCATTCCAATGTATAGGAGCAATGGGCAGCTCTGGGACCAGGGGAGCAGTCGGGGGTTCACTCTCTTGCTCAAAGACACTTCAACAGGCTTTTTGAAGGAGCTGGGGATTGAACCACCCATCTTCCAGACGACCTGATCTACCTCTTGAGCTTTACCGCTGCTAATTCCCTATGGGAAGGAGAGATCACCATGTAATTCCATTGCTGCAAGGCAAAACGCCCGAGTGAACGTCACACTCTCATAAGAGATAACAGGACATTTCAAAGAAGGCAAAATATGAGCCTGGATGAAAAAAGTGGGATTAAACCCATTAATGGATATAAAATATTGTATTTTCACCGATATCTGGTGCCCACACCCATATATGGACTTGTCACCCATGTAATTGCAAAAACCATCAAGTCTCTCCTGTAGTGGGGAAGACTGAAACTGCTACACTGACCCTGGGCATTGCACTGCTGATGTTTTTGGCACCCGGCCTATGGTTTTTCCTCCTCTCTAAAATGTATAACTGTGAAATAAACAAGTACTATAGGCTTTAAAATGATTGAAAAAATACCTCATTGTACCAGAGGCAATACTACTACATAATGCTACGCTATCTAACTTTGTGTGTGTGTGTGTGGGGAGGGGGTCAAAGCACATTAAAATTCCGAATCAATCAAATCAATCCTGTGGTTCAAATGACCTAGTGAATCAATTCAGTTCCAGATAAAGTATTTATCACTCAACCAACCTGCCTACCTACTAGAAATCTCAACAAACTCACCAGAAAACACGGCTATGGCAAAACACATGCAGCACAGACGCAGTCACTGTAGCTGGCATTCACCAATCACATGGGTGCCCCGATGCTGAAGCACCCATCGAAAAGGCTGAGCACCCAGTGGGAAAACCGATCAGATCGTAAATGAATACATAAATAAAGAGCACCGTGCTGATATCGTCTAGCTTGTTGTGATTTGTGGCAGAGTGGTGTCGCACTTTGATGAGGTTTATGTCTACGTCTGGTGGCAGAGTAGCAAAATTACATCGCAGTAATGACTACAGCAAGAAATGTCGTGATCGTTTAATCGGATACCCACAGGCAAAAAAACAAATATGGGCGTCTTTGCTACCCTGGCTAGATGACACGCCGCTTCCATTCCTGGTCAACGGTCCGAGTCACATCTGTTTCATTACAGGCGTCACTTTATCGACTTTATCGGCATTTCAAGCCACTGCCGCAGTTTCATTTTAAACCTTCTATTAGCCAATACTGACGACATGCCGATGTCTTCATGCATTACCAATCCTACTGTCTATGGTCATTTTGTCAGCCACCTTTTTGATTCAAAGTTCCCTTAGTTTCTACACACAAACCTCAAGAAACATCTATGAAGGTTGGGTTGGGCATTTAAAGCCTCGGGGAAGAAACTCACAGAGAGTCTTCTGAAATGGCCAGTTTGAGATAGCGTGTCGTTGCCAAGCACGGCGAGGAGGTTCATCGAGGGGTGCATGATGGGATATGGAGTGTTACAACCGTCGCAGACTAGCGCTGCGCTACAGATCTCTTTTCATTTCCTTTCTCCTTTAGATATTTTGGGTTAGTTTCCAAACACCCTCCCTATGTGCTGCAGCTTTGAATGAATAATGAAACGGACGGTTGTTTTGACAGGGGTACGCTGCATTACTCAAGCCCCTCCACGCCGTCTGTCAGTCGTACGTTTGCGGTGTCAGCACAACGGCAGACCCAAGTGCCTTCATGTGTGGGGCGATTGACGACCACAGTGTGGAGCCGGCGAGAGCTGATGGGCAGGTTGGCTCACCCCACACACACACACGTCACGGGGAGAGTGACACATTAATTAAGGTTGTTGTACATCAAAGGGAACATCCATAAAAATGTGTTGTGTGAAGAGCAGCCATTGATCTCAGCCCATCTCAAGTGAGACTCCATTAGTGTGTGGTGACCCTTTTGACGGTGACACCCATCTGCATGTGTTAAGAGAGACTGTGGATGGCCTCAGGCAGGACTGATGTGTGGCATGAACTCAGCGGCCACCTCTGCTGTTTTCAACTGAAAAACACCCTCAAAGTACTCGCAACTCCAAAACACCACTTCTCTGAGCAACGCAATCACTACCGACTACCAAAGAAAACTATGTATGCATTGCATGAGATCCTGTGTTGCATTACACTATCCACTTCCACTGACTGCAAAATGTCCCACATCAGCCTTATTTAGAGAAACAAGGTAGGTTTGACATTGGTGAACTCTGGGCACCATGACCTCCTTACAGCAAGGAGGTCCTAGGTTCAAATCCCAGGTCATCCCAGGTACTTTCTGTGTGGGGTTTACATATTCTCCGCTCGTCTTCTGGGTGAATAGATTTCTTCCCACCATCATAAAGACATGCATGTTAGGGATATTGGTTCTGCCTGTGCCCCTGTGCCCCAATTGGAGAAAGAACTGGATTTAGTCCCGAGCGCTGCAGCTCCCCACAGCTCCTATAACATAGAGTGGGTTGAATGTAGTTGACAGATGTCATTGTATGTATGTACAGTGACAAATAAATAATTTCTTCTGCTGTTCTGATCTCACAAAAAGCCACCACATTTCCATAACCACTCTATGCATATTTTAACTCTAAGCAGTTTCTTCACTTTACCACAGGTACCAAGATGAAATTCTCAGACTCTCAGTCCTATCTTAACTTAATCTTACACAAACAGGAAGAAATGACACAGCAAATGGAAGCCAACTTGAAACCACAGTATAGCTCAAATTAATACCCAAGGAACACTAACATCCAGATAACAATCTGATCCCAGAGCATCTTGGGAGCATTTATATTTGCATTTACACAGCATTTTTGTGTTGATAAGAGGCATCAAATAGCCACTCAATACATATTTTAATACTAAATATAAATGGGGTAAAAATGATTAATGAAAAAATACCTTGTGCAGTAGGTTTTAGAAAAAATAAGCAGTTTGTCAGATATTAGAGGCAGTGGGTAGTTTTGTATGGGTTAGCGTTAAAACTCCTGGCTGTGCCTGAAAGAGGCAATAGCAAAAAGAATTGGAGTTGGTAGTGCAGCTGCTCACTGCTCCTGTACAATAGGATGGGCTGAATGCAGCGAACAAATTTCATCAAGTGCATGCACAATGACAAATGAATGAAGCTTCTTCTTCTCCATCTTTGGTATGCTCTGAGAGGAAAGCCAGTCAAAATATGTTAGAAAACAGTCCCTCAAATAACAACAATTCCTATATTATAGGAGAGGTCCGTTTTACATGTCACAGTCATTCCCCAAGTTGTGGGGATGGACACAGACTTAGATGGAGCATGGGGAATTAAGGTGGGTTGCCTTTCCTGATGCCCCGCAGTGGGTTCAAACCCATGCCTCTGGCTCATCATTAGCCAAAGTGTGCATTCTACCACTGTCTATTATAAAACACACATATATGAATTTCTTCAACTAAATCACCAATGGAGGGGAGAGTGCTCAACAAATAAGGAGCAAAATGATTAAATTACTTGATTTTTTTTATTTCTGCTCTTCTTGCTGGAGACCTACATACATACATACATGCATACATACATACTAAGGATTCCCTTATCAGTCCCACAAGTGGAAATTTGGATTTCTCTGCATTTTTGACCCAACCTATTGTATAGGAGCAGTGAGCTGCCAACATGTGGTGCTCAGGGAGCAGTTAGGGGTTAAGTGTCTTGCTCAAGGACACTTCGACATGCTATATATGCAGGACCGGGGATCGATCCTGCAACCTTCTGATTGCCAGACGACCGCTCTACCCACTGAGCTATGCCACCCCCCGTACATACATGCATACATGCATACATGCATACATATTTATTCTTTTTTTATTAGCCTATTTCTTTTGTTTGACTGCCTATTTAGCTGGTTGTATATAATACTGTATTTCAATATGAGAAACAAGCCATTAGTCAAGCATAATTGACTGGAGTTGTCAATTCAAGAAGATCTATGGAGGTGACAGAGAGAGAGAGAGCAGACAGTGTTATTCCCAGAAGACATGGGGGAAGAGGAAGAAACTATTTGTATACTCCTTGCTGCGGTGGCTTGGATGTGTGTGATTTTTGGTAAGCTATTATGTAGAGAGTTTGAAATTGTCTTTGTGAGAGCACTTAAGAGCCTGCAGTGCTACTAAATACTTGATTTCAGATTAGCTGCACATCTTCAATAAGTGCCTCAGTGAGTGACTCATAAACAGAACTTTTCATTACCAATGAAAATGAAAGCATGGTGGCTGGCAGTGTCATGGTGAGGAGATATTGGAATTACAAGATATTATGCATGCAATGGGAGTACACTCAGGGATTCTCAGAAGCTGTATGTGCATTCTTATCATTTTGTCAGATAATGCACAAACTCTCCGGCTTTATTATAAGGAGTTTGTGTCAGCATACATTATTTGTAATAACCTCAGTAGGACAATTCTGTTTTATTGTCACCATTACAGACGAGCTTTTCCAATTCTGGATGAGCACATTCACCTTTGTCGAAATAAATGATTAAAACTTTCATTACCAAGCCCAAGTAGATAAACAGTTCCCATGCCATGCAGAAATAGCTTACATATGAATATTTCCACAGCCCATTACTGCAGTGCCAATGCTTTCTTTCAGCAGACTGCATAAATATTGTAAGCTCACTCTTCCAGTCAAACATATGTATTATTTTTTACAAGAGCTGCCTGTCCCACATCTTTTCCCACACTGTGCAGTGTGTCACCTTAGCTGAGCATGTCCATCCGTCCCCTTAAATCTATGCTCTGCTGTTCTCACCCCACCGTGTCCCATCACGTAATCTGTGGATGGCTGACAGCCGTTAGTTGATTCCATGACATGTCTTATTTCCCCTGTCTGTTTGTTTTGATACCAGTGTTCAGCTGGATCAGTCGGCAAGTCAGTCTCTACTGTTTTGAGGCCCCCTCTCAGTGAGACACCACATCACACCCGATGCAAAAAGCCTTTATTTGCATCACTGACTGGCCTGAGTTCAATGTCAGGGACAGTGTATTACTTTAGAAATACAGGGCTTGTTACTGCAGAACTCAGAATCCGTCTTGGAGAGGTCTAATGTTGGTGTGCAAAAAGGTTTTTTTTTCTAAATTAACACAGTATTGAAGAGAGGCACAAGGACACTGCGAGGCTTCATCTCAAATATTTGCCTCAGAGTTGTTTACGGACAAGACAACTCAGAGCATGTTGTAGCATGTTCAACTAATTTAACTCAAAGGGCGAATGAAGCGATTGAACGGGGCTTAGTGAGTTCAGAGGTAAATTAATGAACATTACATTTTGATCACATGAGGGGTGCCATTCTTCTCCCAGTGAAATGTCTCCTTAATTCAACATCTTTCAATCTGGAGATATACTGAAAATCCTGTTAAGGTTTTCTTGAAAAAAAAGCCCAACACATTATCCTCACAGTCGTCATGGTAAGAATCGGATAACTTCACCATCTTTACCACCAATAGCTGCTCAACACTCACGGCCCATGAGTTTCTAGACTTTTTCCGCAATAACATTGATGAGACATTAAACAAAAGTAGTTCTTCAACCCCAGCTACTCCCCCAGCTCATCTTGCCAAATTCATATCTATATGCGGAGTCACTAATGGTCCCTGTTTGTTCAGATTTTGAGACTATCTCTCTTGACACTTTGACTGAGCTTGTGTAAGCTTCTAGACCAAAAACCTGCCTAGTGGATCCTTTACCAACAAAACTTTTTAAAGACCTCTGGCCTTTCCTCGGACTTACGATGCTAGATATTGTTAATTTTATCACTTACTACTGGCACTGTGACCAGCAGTTTTAAGACAGCTGTGGGCAAAGCTTTAAGAACTGTACCTTGATCCAGAGTCTCGTAAAAACTACAACGCAGTCTCTAATCTCCCATTATTTTCTAAAGTATTAGAGAGAGCTGTGTATCAACAACTTTTTATCGACACCATTTTGAGAAAGCAGCAATAAAAATCAACAATTCTGTGATTTTACAAAGTATGGCAGCCAAAGATCTTGCTGTTAGATTTGAGCCCATCTTTCCTTTGAAAAGAAATCACCAAGACTGCCTTTTTTCACTTGTGTAACATGGCTCAAATTTGGTTCTGCCCTTATCTAATACTCCAATACATGCATTTATTATATCCATGCTTGATTACTGAAATGTTCTATTTTCAGGTCCACATGCTAGCGGTAAAAATATTCAGATACATCAAAACGCTGCAGCCAGAATCCTAACTATCCTAACTCTTGCATCCCTTCATTGGCTTCATGACAACATTTAGTTCAAACTTCAAGGTGCTCCTGCTACTTAAAATCCTAAATGGATTTTCCCCATCAAACCCATCTGATCTTCTTAAACTGTACATTCCATCTCGAGCTCTATACTCTCAAAAAACAAGATTTCTCTGTGTGCCTAAAGGTTTGTTTGTTGTTGTATTTTTAATCAGCTAGTAGCAGGGCCTTTTCCTTTCAGGGCCCAATCTTGTGGAACAACTTGCCTGTTGCCATCAGACAATCAGAGTCACTTGACTCCTTTAAATCTTAACTTTTTGCCTTGACCTACAATTAGTTGGCTTTAAATTTAGCAATTCATAGCGTGTACTGCATGGTGGGTGGGTTTCTGTCTCAATTAATTTACCAAGCACCGTCTCTGCCGATGAGATTATAGATTATAGAGCATATGTTATTGAGTAATGCAAACTGTTCTCTTCCCCCACATATCTTTCCTCTTGCTGAATGATGTCCTTTTTTCTCTTTTGTGACCTGGTAGGAGACTGAGAGGATTGTGCTGGAAGCAGCCATGGTGGGTCTGCAATGCCTGGATTCTTGTTCCATAATAATAATAACAATAATAATAATAATCATTATTATTATTCCCTTATCAGTCCCGCAAGGGGAAATTTGGATTTCTCTACATTTTTGACCCAACCTATTGTATAGGAGCAGTGAGCTGCCAACATATGGCGCTCAGGGAGCAGTTAGGGGTTAAGTGTCTTGCTCAAGGACACCTTGACATGCTATATGCAGGACCGGGGATCGAACCTGCAACCTTCCGATTGCCAGACGACTGTTCTACCCACTGAGCTATGCCACCCCACTACTACTACCACTGCTACTGCAGCCTCTTCAAAATTAATCATTCATCCATCATCAGTCACTTGTGTCTGGATCCAGACCCTGGATGGGATGCCATTCCATCTCACAGCTTGAATCGATGGGGGCTCGTGGTCTTGCTCAATGACGCTTAGCACATTCTTCACATAATGAGAACTGGCCTGGTTGCTAGATCTAGTGTATTTGTGTTCTGAATGTTTTTTGGTGTGACCTGTCCCTATAGAGTAGCTTATCATTAATTATTATTATCATTTATTATTATTGTTGTTGTTGTTGTTGTTGTTAATAATATCCATCCTTTGTTCATCGCTTCACCAAAGTACAGTCATGGGCAATTGAAGCCTATCCCAGAACTCATAGGCCAAAAGGTTGGGGAAAATACTGCCGGTCCATCATAGGCCGAAGCAGTTAGGCGAACAATGTCTTGCAAAAGGGCACTTTGACAAACTTCTTTGGAGATGATGGAATCGAACCTGCAACCAACCAATCACTAACGAATCCCTCTACCCATTGAGCTATTCCACCCCTACTATTATTATTATTTATTATTCATTATTATTATTTCTCTTGTAATTTCATTATAATTTGTTATCCTGTCATTGTTGTATGTTGTGAATTTGGATGCCTGTATGTCTTGGGAGAGAGGTCGCTACTTTGTTGTTCTTCCTTTTTTTTCCCCTGTTATTTTCCTTTTAAAGGGAGTTGTTCCTTATTCGGGCCAGGGTCTAAGCACTGGAAGTTGTGTTAGTGTTAAGCCCACTGAGGCAGATTTGTAATTTGTGATAAAGGGCTATGCAAGTAAAACTGACTTGACTTGATTCAACTATAATTTCATTGACTTCAACATAGACTAAATGACTTCATTCAAATAGATATGTAGAGTAGTTACATGATAAGTAATGTTACACATACAGTTACGCACCAATAGCTACTCAGCAAATTAGATGAATAAATAAGTCAGTGGAATCAACAACAAAAAACAATTTAGTAAATCTTTTGCAATGATAATCACTGTCTGGAACTGTCTTTATTTTGTAGCAATGAATTCAGGTTCCACTACATCTGAACAGAGTTTTGGCAGCTAATATTTCATTAATACATTTAATAATACAACTTAAAAAGTCGACATACACAATTTTTTTATGTATGTGGGTAGCTTGCTGATGGTAAAAATATTAAAGGGAAGTCACTTTATTTGGTCATTGTATGACAATATAAAGTGTCCTCTGCATTTAACCCATCATATTGTATGGGGGCAGTAGGTAGCGACAGCGCCTGGGGAGCCGTTAGGGGTTCTGTGTCTTGCTCAAGGACAATTCAACATGTTTTCTGAAAGAGCTGGGAATCAAACCACTGGCCTTCCAAATACTTCTCAACTTACTCTTTCTCTTGAGCCAAAGTACCCTTGCACGATCGCATTTTTTTACATGCACTTACCATAGGTGGTCATCTATCACATATTTACCGACTGCTTTGGAGTTGGAACAACTTCAAATATATTCAGTATAGTTTTATTTTATTTTATTTTATAATTGTAACTATACTAAATGGTAAATGGACTTGTTCTTATATAGACTTTATACTATACTCAAATATTAGTTCAATATGTTTTGTAATATTTGACAGTCCTAAAATGGAACAATTTATACACGACTTAATTATAATTCAATGTATTATTATTTGCAACAACTACACATCTTTCAAAAAATTGTAATCTAGTTGCAACTGTATTCTCAGTAATTTAGGAAGACAATATTTCAGGTAGAAGACACATGCCCTATGTCAAGATAAAGACAAGCGGGGCTCAATACAGAATGAAACCAACAATTAGGGGACTTTAGGCTTCTTGAATATGACTGTTCTCTAAATTACTATCATCATGTCTAGCGTACTGTGCAAATAATAGTGTGTCTTTGTTGTTGATGAGTAGCCATCTTTCTGCTACTGCAAGATGAGAAAGATAGCATGTGATTAATCAAATAAAAGGTGTACCCCTAGGTTCTATGCGAGGTCCAAAACTATTCATTGCACATACCACTGATATTTTGTCAGCCTTCAATACCTATAAAATGGATCTTTATGCTGATGATGGTATTTTGCGTTATTTTGCTGACTTTACAAAGCTGGCTGCTGAATATCCGCAGTTCTCTATCAAGCCTCTGAATAAAGTACTCGCGTATCTTGAACCTGTGTTCAATGCTGATATGACTGTCTGTGTGCTGTCCCCCACCACATTGTCAGCAGATGACAGAAATTGATTCGCGTGCCAAATGACCTCTTTTTTTGATCAGGTGACGTACCACAAACATTTTGCCATCTGGAATGATTAAAACTTTACTTTTAGCGTTCCTATTGACGTTTGCAAAAAGTTGTGGATGAAATTTCCCTATTTTCCCAGACATCTGTTTTCCCATGTTTTGTAGAAAGAGAATTATTGCTCACTTCTATATAACAGAATCTCTATCCATCCAATGTCAACCACTTATCCGAAATTGGGTCGCGGGGGAACTGGAGCCTATCCCAGTGCTCATTGGGCCAAAGGCAACGAAAACACCCTGTACAAGTCGCCAGTCTATCACAGGGCAGAGCAGTTAGGGAACAGTATATTATTCAAGGACACTTCGACACACTTCTCTGCACGTGCTGGGACCGAATCTGCTACCTTCTGATTGCCAGATGACCACTTTACCCACTGAGCCAGAATCTCTCTCATTAATTATAATATTGCCTTTACCATGTATATGGTCCCCTGCCACCTGAGCAAACCCACATGTCATGACTTTACACTTGCAGGGGAATGTATAACTGTCAGTTATTCCTTTTGCAATTCCGGATATTCAATGATTTGTATATTTGCCTACATGTTTTCCGTTTTGAATATTTCCTTAGACCATGACATGACCCTTTCACAAATGATGAATATGATAGGCCTAATATGACTATTATAGTCGAAACATAAAGAGCTTCATAGTTGACATACATGAATCCCTTGATGAGTGACTTACAATGGAATCCAATTAAAAATCATACCATTCGATTATTCAAGCATTGCACATTGCATGTAGAGTGTTTGGTCCATAACCAATTCTAGAAGTTTTCTCTATCTCATTGGAAATGTGTCCTGTGCTGGGAAGGTCTCTGGCTTATTATCATCACATAAGTTGCAAAGAGTGGCCTGAGGCATTGGCAGGGTCAGTGTGGCCCTGGGGGATTTAAAGACCCCGAGAATGCCAGATTACACTTCACATCTGTGCTCAAAGTCGGCTGGTACCCAACAGTACACAGCGCTGGCATATCTACATCTCTTTCTTTAACACACCGTGACTTTTTTCTTAGGCTCCGGCACTTCTCACAAGCTGCCAGTGCTCTTTTCTGCCCTCTCCTCGTCTGGTTCTTTGGGCAGTTCATAGTATCTCTAAATAAATTGCATTACCTGGAGGGCACTTGGAGGCTCACCTATTCCCGTTCTTGCCTGTCTGGTTTTCTCTGTTGGCCGCTACTCTAAGTTACATTACATTAACCTTGCATTAGTAGCCTGAAGGACAACTGGATATAGATCATGGTGGTGCCGAGATGCTTGGTTTCTGTAACACGCTAAAGGTAAAGAGAAGAGAAGGGATCAGATTTCTCCAGATATACAGCCTGATGACGTCAGTGCACCATACACTAAAGCTGGTGCACATAGATGTGTTTCACTCTCATAGTTGAAGTAGTCATCACTTTGATCAGATGTATGAAAGCTCTGAACATCAGTCCTATTCTTTGCAGAAATTCAGGATTTGCTGATACTGACATATACACATACCAACATGTGAATAAGTGGAGCTGCCTCTGTTGGTAGCTGAATCAAACCACCGATATTTGATTACTAGACAACTGCCATACCTCCCGAGCAAGGCCTTCCCATACTGTAGCTATACAGTGCGCATATATTTGTATGATCCTTCAGCCCTTTGACAGTAAAGGCAATATGGCTTCATAGTCTATTGGTTGATATTTTGAGAAGCATGGATAATGTGAACTGTCTTCCCCTCTTCCATGACTTGATTTCTGTCTTTTTTTGTTGTTGTGGGCTACGGTAGCTCAGTGGTAGAGTGCGCTTCGGGAACTGTCGAGCCAGAAGTTGTTGGTTCAAACCAACCACGGGGCATCGGGAGGGGTGGGGTGAGCCTTAATCCCCCCCACACTTGATCTAAGTCAATGTCGTCTCCCAGTACATGGGAACTAATCATGACACATAAAACAGACTCTCTTTGTCTATGTAGATCTTGAGCATAACAGTCCTGGACAGGTAAATTTTCTTTTGCTCCCCTGATTCAAATTAAGGTTGTCGTTGAGGTTGTCAGACAGTGCCTAGCTAAGACACACTGTGATCATCAGTATGACTACACTTGAAGGTGACAGAATCTTACATCTGTAACTTTTACGAAAATTACAGAGGACAGATTTTTTTTTTTTGCTCTGGGTTAAAAGTGCAGGTGGGAAACTGATGAGACACAGAATGATACTCAACTTGAAAAGTAATTTACTTCATACCAATGTAATATAAATATACCCGCTTGTACAAGCGCAAACAGTTTCATGTATAAAAACATCATTGATAACACAATTATCGAAGCACTGTATTCATTCTGTACTCCAAAGCAGTCGTCTTGGCAGTTGACTCATGAAAAGGTCATAAAGCAGATATTAAGTCATTCCATCACTGTTGACCCAAAGCAAAAAGTCTGAACTTGCCATTCAATGTGGTGATGTAATTTCAGATATCATTAAGACGATCTGAAATAAATCCTGGTGTATTCTCAGTTTTCCACTAGAGCCTGTGGTCTACTCAGTGGTCTTATATGACCGGTCCATTCGGGAAAGTAGAGGAGCGTTTCTGAGACATTTTGAGGGGTACAGAGCTAAAACGATAAAATTTTATGCCACACTGCTCAATGGCCTGCTGTGCAGTTTGCCCTTGTCCAGCTCACTCACATCCGTCTTAATGCACCGACAATGACAGCCAGGGGTTCAAAGCATTACCCGAGCTGAAAAATATCCGTCAACTGCATTTCAGCATTGAGCGGGACAATCACATGGCTCCAGAGGAACTGGTTGTGTTGACAAACAAATCATCCTAACAGGTGTACATGATTACAGACCATCCCGAGCGGAACAACTTGATTTTTTTCTTTTCTCCTCTTTTTACAATGCCTTGGCACCTTGATAAAGACTCGGTGAAATGAAAGTGAACAGGACTTGTCTTCTTCAATAAGAACAGTTAGCCCATCTTACACCTTGATGCCCAGGTGCTTCATTGGAAAAGAAAAGCAGAGCTATTCCCTGTTGGCCTGCACATCAGCACCCAGAGATACATTCATCCTCGGTGACATGCACTGCTTTTAAGACCATTCACTGTACCGAGCAGTTGAAACGTGCTCTTTCTTTCTGGCTTATTTCATTTTATTTTTACGGTTCTTTCATTTGAATCCGCTGGTGATGTTTTTTTAAACTACTGTCAACATGTAAGGCTGCACTGTCCATGTTCAAGTTTCAGATCTGCCACTGCTCTTTACTGACAGACCTGAAGTGCTGCATTTTCTGTAGAAATGATTGTTTTCTGGTGCTGAAATGTACGTATAACCCATACTTAATATGAAAGTAAGGATCCACCGAGAGTGGAATCGGACATCAAGCCATATCAGTATTAAGGGAGAGGCTCGTTTCACACGTCATGATTAGTCCCAACGTTGTGGGAGTGGACACATACTTAGCTGGGGTTTGAGGTGTTAAGGCCAGATGCCCTACCTGATGCCCCACAGTGGATTCAACCCTGCTGCCTCTGTCTCATAAGGTCCTGAAGTGCATACTCTATCACTGAGCTACTGCCCAGGCCCCCATATCAGTATTAAGTATTAGTAAAGGACACTTCAACACACTTCTCTGTAGGTGCTGGGATCAAACCTGTAACCCTTCCGATCACCAGACGACTACTCTAGCCACTGCATTAGACAGATTTGACCTCAAACCAAAATCTGAAGCCAAAAACCATGTGTGACCTTTCACAAGTAAAAGTAAACGATTTACCGTTATTCTGGCACACTGACATTTTCTTTATTTAATTGTGGAAAGAAATCTGATTGCATCTCAGTTATTTTGCCCATCACCCCCAAACTAATTCCCTAAGTCTGCAATGTTCAGCTTAAGTGATGGATCAGTACACAATTCTGGTTGATATTTAAAGATTCTTACAATTCTTAGAATTGATAATGACAATGAACATTTTCCATTAGCTTATCCGTATGTACAAATCTTTTTTTCTTTGCAAACAAATATACATAAATATATATATATAAATAA
>OMLC01081997.1:6152-28511 GCA_900302585.1 Regalecus glesne
AGACAGACAGACATAAAGAGAGAGAGAGAGAGAAAGAGACAGGACCAGAGCGACATAAAGGGGGAGAGAGAGACAGGCAGACAGAGACAGAGAGACAGACAGAGACAGAGAGACAGGAATAGAGGGACATATTGGGGGACAGAGAGAGAGAAAGTCAGGGAGAGACATGGAAGACTAAAGCAACAGATTCAGGTCAGTAGACAGCTGGAATAAGTCAAAGTAAAACGTGGTCTTTGTAAGCAGTGGGACAGTGACGGTGTTGTGTGTGTAGCGGGTGTCCATGACCTCTGTCATGTCCCTGTCCAGTAGAGACAGTAGAGACATAGGAACACTGTTGTGTCCATGACCTCTGTCATGTCCCTGTCCAGTAGAGACAGTAGAGACATAGGAACACTGTTGTGTCCATGACCTCTGTCATGTCCCTGTCCAGTAGAGACAGTAGAGACATAGGAACACTGTTGTGTCCATGACCTCTGTCATGTCCCTGTCCAGTAGAGACAGTAGAGACATAGGAACACTGTTGTGTCCATGACCTCTGTCACTTCCCTGTCCAGTAGAGACATAGGAACACTGTTGTGTCCATGGCCTCTGTCATGTCCCTGTCCAGTAGAGACAGTAGAGACATAGGAACACTGTTGTGTCCATGACCTCTGTCACTTCCCTGTCCAGTAGAGACATAGGAACACTGTTGTGTCCATGGCCTCTGTCATGTCCCTGTCCAGTAGAGACAGTAGAGACATAGGAACACTGTTGTGTCCATGACCTCTGTCATGTCCCTGTCCAGTAGAGACAGTAGAGACATAGGAACACTGTTGTGTCCATGACCTCTGTCATGTCCCTGTCCAGTAGAGACAGTAGAGACATAGGAACACTGTTGTGTCCATGACCTCTGTCATGTCCCTGTCCAGTAGAGACAGTAGAGACATAGGAACACTGTTGTGTCCATGGCCTCACGTCAGGTCATGTGACTACCTGTTCTCTGTAGAGTGTCTCGGCCATATTCTAGATACTTCTTCAGCCACTCAATGCACACACGGCTGAAGTAGTCCTTCCAGTGCTCCATGTCAGCTTTGTCTTGATCCCACTTCTGTTTGGTGATGAAAGCCTGTGGTGATGGAGCCACCCATGACTCTGTCTCCAGGTCCAGTGAGATGAAGTCTACTCCATCATAGGCATACTGGTAATATCCCTTCTTGTGTCCAGTCTCATCATCCCACTCACAGCCGTACATGTTCTGAAGAATGTGAACTCCTGAGAGAAGAGAGACACACAGACAGAGAGTATTGAAGAGAGACACCTGGACACATCAGCCTTCATGGCTCCACAGCCTGTGTCCACCACAGAGACACTGACCCACAGGCAGCAGGACTCCGTCGTGTTACAAAATGATGGTTCTGAGAGCAAAACATGCCTTTTAATAGAATTTCTCACGTCCGGCACACAACGTATTACCATATGCATTGCTACAACCACACTTCACAGAATTAACACAACATAAAAAATAATGTAACATGTATATGAACAGATAGTGATTTCACACACAGTTATCAGCATCATTAACTAGATCAAGCCGCTGCTCTGGCCGGGTTTTGGGGCACAGAGCAGGTGACAGAAACAATCCGAGGAGCTATAATTATGTGTGTCTGTCAAAGTGGAGCTCCAGGCAGCTGCCTGGTCCACCTGTATGGACCAGCCGGCTCTGATTCCTCCTGTTGTGTAGTAGCAGTGAGACGCCACCATGTGGCGCTCAGGAGCAGGTAGGTATTCAGTGTCTTGCTCAAGGACAACTCAACATGCTCGACCGGGAATTGAACAACCAATCTCCAATCACTAGACAACTATCTTTAACTATACAATAACTATCTAAAACCCAGGTAAGGAATCCCAAAATAGGTGAATTGGTTCAACTGGATCAGAAGTTTATTCAGAAACGTTTATTAGGGAACTGCTCTAGCCGTGTCAAGGGTGTGTCCCTGACTCTTGTCCAAAAAGCACTAGGATAGACCCCAGCCTGACCCCGGGTCATGGCTCCAGGTGGCAGACGATGGCTGAACGGTGTGGAAATTGTTTCATCAGGTGACGTAGTACTGTTCTGCTGCTCCCATCATGCAATGCGCTCCTCTTTTCAGGTGAAAGTGACGCGGAGTTGTGTGCCCGATCAACTTCTTGAATTATTTTTTCATTCATAGGTAAAGATAAGAATTATACTCCCGGGGGATGCTCACTGATCCATATTCCTCCTACCTATAGAATAGCAATTAGCCCGGCCCAAGTTCCGGTCCGTCTCATGTAGGATGCTGGCAGTTCCCCCTCACAACAACACAGGCAGCCGGGTACCCAATCCGGGACGTTCACACTAGAGGCAAGCACGTCAACCATTCAGTTGGTTAAAGGGTATCAACGTTTCCATAATTCTCATGTGATGAGTATTGACATAATTGCTAGATTTAGTGTATTTGTATTCTAGTATATATTAACGTGTAAAGTCTATAATGGGAGATTTTTACTACTATTTTCACCCCTTATTTGTGGTATAATTCTGTTATGTTCTCTCAGTATTGTGTTCTATAATCATTTTTATTCTGTATACGCATTCATCGCACGCCTGTACGTCTAGGAGAGAGCTCTTCCTCTGTGGTTCTCCCTGAAGTTTCTTATTATTTTTTCTACCTATTGGAGGATTTTATAGGATATGTCCCTTATTTCATTTGAGGGTCTCAGGACAGGATGTCGTGTCCGTATGAAACCCACTGAGGCACACGTATAACTTTATGTAATGGACTATATAAATGAAACTGACTAGACAAATTAAAAAAACTACCTCTTCTTAATGAACAGTAATAACTGACTATCCCGTTGTGTCCTCCACACACACACACACACACGCACACAATACAAAGAAGGCAGTGTGTCGGCCAGGACTCATCCCCCTCCCTTTCCGCTGACCCAGAACACCGGGATGGAGCTCCACATTTGTCACATGCGGATGGGGATAGAGGAGGAAACTGATCTGAGTTCAGCGCCTGACGTCGTGTGCGGCGTCGTCAGGCGTCCTCATTTGGAGGGAGGTACGCATGTGCCCAAGGTGGGGTCTAAGCTCAAGCGGTGAGATCTTCCATCATTTTAAGCCGGGGGACGTTTAGAATAATAAAACATGGAAAACGGACAAGAAGGAGGAGAACGGGTTGATTATATGCGTCCAAAACGGGTAACGTGGATGTGTGGACACATGCATTAACTACGCAGTGTGGTGAAGAGATGTACTGGTCGATACCACTAGAAGTGGGTGTACGTCACAGGGCCAGGAACGGCCAATCGGAGGAGGGCATGTCGAACCTTTAACACCCCCCCCACCAGTAAAGTGTGTCTTTGTTTCGGCTTCTCGTCAACTTTGATCTTGTGTGTGTCGTCAAATTTTTCCAGAAGCATGGCGGACGGTGATGTTTCTGTTTGGACGCTGTGAAGGGTGAAGACAGGCGAAGACCCAAATGAGGAGGTTTCCTGTGAGCCGCCACGTGTGCGGGTTCGGCCGAGCAGCGGGCTCAGTCACGGCTGATCCGGTCACATGACTTCCCCTCCCCCTGACGAGCAGGAGGGGGGAGAAGAAGATGAAGGCGGACATGTTGGAAGCGAAACGTGTCGGTTAAAAAGTACCGAAGTTGAAGACAAAGAGGATTATTTGACGCAAAAGTCGTCGCGGGATTTTCGGATTTTTGAACAAAAGCATTATTATTGTTTAACAAAAGCTGAGGTTCATGTTCATGTTAATCCAAGGTTTTTACTTCATTACTTCTTTTGGAACGTATATCGATCGAAATAACTTCTTTTTCACTTTTGACAAAGTTCTGTTTCAAGCCGTTTATGTGTCGTTATCACGTCGAGTTGTTAGTGAGGGTTTAGTATCGCTGAATGCTTGCGGGGATGACATTGTGGGGGATCCTTGTAACCTTGGTGTGTGTGGGGGATGGGGCTGTGGTTAGGTAACCAGCTTGGGTTGTGGTTGCGTGATGATGGGCTCGTCGCGGCCCTCTTATAAAAAACTTTTAACTAAGGTTTATATCACTGACGTTGTGTGCACCTCTAACAATATAAAGAAAACAACTCGTTAAGATTGGACATTTTCATGTAAAGTCTTCGTAGGTTGGTCTATTTCTGAGGAGGCTTGTTTCGACTATAGTTTGGCCTATTCAGTGGCGTGTTTGAGGCGTTCACATTTTCGTCTAACGTGTCTGTTAGGCTACTGTTGGCTTAACCAAGCTGCCTAGTCGAGGCAGGGAGACAAATTGCTGCGTCATTCACTGGAGGGCATCTTAATGACCTAGGACTATGTGTTCTGAGAGGTACATTAACCTGCAAGCGAGTCGAATTTATTCAGATGCATTATTTTTCTGCCGTTTAGTTCTGTTTGACCTGCCTTCCAGTGTGGTGTTTCTCTTGTGTTGTGTTTTAGACATGCCGAGGCCCTGGGGCGTTGGCTCTAAGGATAAACCCGGGTTTTTGAGCCACTGCTTCTTGAAAGACGTTTTCATCTCAACGATGCGTTTATCGGCGTCAATCTGCGTCAGTCGCTGGGTATGTGTGACTAGATATATTCGGTAAAGCGGACCTATTCCAGGTTGAGTGTTATTTGGGGCCATGCTTCAAGATGGCGGACGGGGTGCAGTCGGGAATGCAGATGTTCATGTGTGAGCCCGGAGGGCGTGGGGGGTGGAAGGATACGCGTGACCTCGCGTAACGACCAATAACAAGCTCCGCATTTGCCCTGGAAGCCCGCGCTGGGTGCATGTCAGCCAATCGTAGCCGTTGTTTTGCACACGTTGACGTAACGTAATCCGATAAGGGCCAGGCCGGCCGGGGACCGGACGTCTTCTGTTCGTGGTAATGCGAGGCAGCCAATCAGACACCGAAGCCGAGTAAGTCAGGCCAATGGCATTGGACCATATCCGTAACTGACGGGCGGAGTTTTCGAATAGGTCGGCCAGGACAGTGGTCGTCGGAGATTCGGTACTAGGGGGCGCGGCTACTGTGACGGACACTATAACCAGCGAATAGTAAACTATGGGCGTAGACCTTGGTTTTCGCGTCCAATAGTGCGAGCGATTGGTCTATAAAGAGACGGGTGTAGTCGCAACGTCGCCATTTCACTGAAGCGGTGTCTGCAAGTTTCGCTGGAGGGGACGGGAGAGAACGGACGTACTGAGTCGGGTCCCGGTTTTCAGTAACTTAGAAAAGAATCCGGATCCATCCTGATGGATATGGCTCTAAACCCTCCCCTTGACAGGTACCTGCTGGTAAAAGTGTCTCGTTTTACCATTGGAGGGGATATTGTTGAGATGCGACTCGTACTTTTCGTATAAATGGATATCTAAATAGCCGCTTTTGCCTTTATACGCTAGGTCCGTAATAGAGGAATGGACATTTATGAAGCACCCTGGGTGTATAGCCAGTCTTTATACGACACTCAGAATGACGTTAATTGGCTGAATACTATAATAACTACAAATGGTGTAGTTTATAAGAAATTGTTGTCGTTTGCATGACACCGGCGCCATCTTCGGACCGTCTCTGCCGTGGCCGCTTGATTGTTGTGCTAGCAATGCTAACGTCATTAGCTTACCGGTTAGGCATCTTTTTTATTCTTTGCAATTGAACCAGTAATTGGTCGAGAAATGTAATTTTTTGTCGTTGGAAGCTTGAAAATTTAATATAATTTTGGTGTCACAGTTTGGTAAAGGCCTCATAATCTGGTGCTTGGTTGCATCCTGGCAAGACCGCTCTAAAAGCCATCCTAGGGGTTGTGTTCCGCTGCAGGGTGCCGGTTTGTTTTCGTAGCCATGTGACGTTCGGTCGTGGTCTCTTAAACCCGTGTACATTAGTATTAGGCCGTGCATATTAAATATGTTTGCAAAAGTCCTTCCACTTTTGTAAGGTTGAAAGTGATCTAGTGGGTAGAACAATATTGGCTTAGCCTGGGTTCCTAGTTCCCTGATGCTGAACTAACCCCCCCAGCTAACACCAAGGTTTAAAGCGTCACACACCTAAAAGTTTAATGTACAGTTACTACTACGCCGTTTCATTTTGATTTCCAGAATCTAGTCAGAACTGTAATGTTTTTACATGTATGGAATACTTGATAAAATAAAGTATTATAAATGTCCAACGTGTTTCCACAAGTTGTATCATTGAAACTGTAAGTCAAAGGTGATAAGATTATTTTTGTTCTAATTGCCCCTCATTATTTAACGCCTCCAGTCTATTGAACTGCCCTTTGATAACTTCTGCCACCAATCTGTGGCATAGTGCTGTATCTGGGCTGAGCTGCATGCTTTTTAGACTCCTGGTTGGGGCCAGTAATGCAAATTGTTGTAAAAGAAAATATCACTCTAGTATTTTGGACATACCCGTATTGGAAGAATTTAACAACTATTTGGGTGAAGGTGTCAATATTTAAAATGGGGGTGTCTGTAATGTACTTGATTAATAAAGCAACTGAAGTGTTCAGTAAGGGTGTGGGGGTAAATCGACCCTTTTAAAGCCGCTTGTTCACCACCATGGACTCGGAAGGTTGTTAATAGATTTAGCGCAGTCCCGTCAGTAGGGCAGTGGATCAGGATATGGTGAGTTATTTCTGGTCATGTCAGAATGTTGGGTTTATAACGTGAATTAAAGATATTTGGACTGTAACAAATTGCAGACCTTTGCCACTGCTTGAGATGGGTGAAAGTGTTGTGTTATTAATTGATCCTAGGGCTGCCAACTAACGACCATCGTTGGCCTACGTCCGTATTTAACCTTAATGTGGAGTTATTGGTTCTGGTGATATTATCCAAACGGATACCAAGCAGTAAGATGCATGGTCCAGGCCACAATGAGTAAAAAAATGTCACTATCACCCTTTCTGTAGGATTAGTGATGCCCTCGTTCGACGCTGCTGTGACTGCCCCCCCTCCCTGCGCTTGGTGGCTTTTCCACTGTACGGATTGACGGGGGTTTGTTTCCATGGTTATCCCAGCCAACTGTCCATTGTAGTGTTGTCATGTAGTGGCTCCACCGGAGTGACCGTGAAACGAGGTTGTACTCATGCTGGTGTGAGACGCCTGCCTGCAGAAATACATTACCCAGGTGGCCTTGCAAGTATGTAGGTGGGATCAAGGCCTGTCGTCACAGTTGGTTTTATGGTGACTAGTTGAGTCTCTTGGTGAGATGGAACGTACACCCGTCTGCAAATGGTGCAGTCTGGGATCTTTAAAGTTCTCGAAATCCACAGGCAATGCACATGATGCCCATCTTCACTTTTTATTTATTAATATAGATGGTAAATGGAATAGGATTTAGAAAGACTGCATAATTTGTGGTTCAGTAGAACGCGGTGGAAACCTCTTGATAAAATGCATTTCAATGGGACTTGTTTTCTTTCTGGTGTTGGTACATTTCCAACTATAAGTTCTAGACATGGACTTAGGAGGTACTTGAGCATCAAGGCTTAGTGGAATTGAACCTGTGACGTCTGGGTTTTCATATCCTGATGTGTGGGCTCTATCGCTTAGCTTCAGTCTGACCTATTTTATGCCTTGTTACAAATTATACATGACTAACTTGGAAATAATCATCCATGTTCCTTTAACATTGACTGCATTGGTGAAAGACCAGGGCCATTAAGAACGTTCATGGCAAACCAACCATGATATCTGTCTGGTACTTTATTATGGAAACCTGGGGAAGTGTTGAGGGCTGGTCCTGCATGGATGGTGGATTCTGCCCTCGCGCACAAAGCCTGGTATGTCTCATGTCTGCTTAAAACCACAACTGCCCTGAATTCCCCTGTGCACCAGCCCTCTTTTTTTGACTAGTTGTAGAACCACCTGTACTAATTTCGGACAATATCGTCATGGTGGATTTCAGGTAGAAGAGTCTGGGCCAAACTGCTGATGCATTGAGTAAATGCTGAGAAGCAAGTACAATGTCTTGTGGTTGTCAACCAACCCAAGTCTTGTATCAGCGGAGGTTTATCTAGGCTTTGCCGTTGCTGTGTTGCAGGCATTTCCATGGCAACAATGCGGACATTTCAGTTTAACATGTTAGCTCAAACTCCACCCATGATCCTTAGAGAGAGCAGATTTTTCATATGAGGAAGTAGGAGAGGGTCTGTGTTTCAGCTTGGGAGAGAGATGAAAAAGAATTGGATTTCTTTTCTCACAGTACATAGTTTCTCAGAATGCTGACCGTACAGAATTGAATCTCAGCTCAGGCTGATGTACGGTGAACTTGGGTTTAGTTTGGAACGCATTGCTGATGCAAACAGGAGCTAAAGTAACTGCCCGCTTGGTGTTCGGGTGTTGACTTCAGGTTTGTGGGTTTGCCGAATGGCCGTGGTCATTTTAATCAATGTAATAAAAACTATATAGAACTGAGAAGAACCACTCTTATTGCTGTCCAAATGACAGTGTGAATCACTCCATATCACCAAAATGTATAAAGTGCAAAAACAGCTGTATCGTAAAGGTAGGGCATAGAACTCTCACATCATAGTTCAGGTACAATTGATTGGTCTAAACTTGAATATAGGCGGGACTTGTGGATCTCAAGTCCTATGGGAAATATGCTAATGGGGTCCTGAGATGGAGAAGTGATCTGTGCAGCGTGTTTCCCCATATTTTGGGTAATGAGACATGGGATAAGCTCCAGCATGGCTCTGCAACTCAACTTCTCGTAAGCAGTTGACGATGGATGGAGATGCTAATGTGACCTCTATTACGTAGGTCAAAACAAAAATGCATTGGCTGCCGTTTCATGACACTATGTCTAAGTGAGAGAAAGTCTTCAGTCTACCAGGATATATAACTGGTCTGCCAAGTTACACAATAGGTCTACTTCCCATTTGGAAAGCTGTTTATATCGATGCTAAACATATGTTGTACCAAGAATTACAAACCTACATTTTCAAAAGTTTTGATGGTAGAAAGTATGTTAACATGTTGATGTCTTAAATACTGGAACGTGGACATGCTTATATCGTTTGTTATGTGCCGTGTGTGTCTAACATTCTTTTATGCATACATATGATGGGAAGTATGTCATGATTAGTCCACACACTATGGGGATGGACACAGACTGGGATAGGCCTTGGGAATTAAGGCTAGGTGCCCTTACTCATCAGTTGCTGAAGCATGGGCTCTACCACTGAGCTACAGCAGCGCCCCATGCATACATATTATGTAGTGCCATATGTCTTAAGTCATTTAAGCATGTTGATATTTGACACAAATGTGTCTTTGTAATTTCATGCCCTTTGGCAGCTTCACCCAGAGAACAGTATCCAAAGTGCTGTTTTTTAACCTAGCCAGCCATCTGTCTAAATAATCCCTTAACATGATGATAACTGTCATAATTTGTCTGTCGACTGAGTTCCAGGAGCTGCAGCTCAGTGTTTTGTTATGGTGTAGAACAGCCTATTGGGGGCAGCATAGCTCTGGGGTGAGGCAGTCCTCCAGTAATCGGAATACTGATGGTTTGATCCCTGGCCATGCTCCAAAGGATAAGGCTTATACTCGCTCCTCCTCAAACTATAAAAGTCAGACGTTGGTAAAGGCATTTTTATCCACCACATTTTTGGTTGTCTTATTTTGATTGATCATTCACGTCGAAAGATAGAGGTCAAGATTCAAGTGGAATTCCATGTAGTACTTCCAAGTGAATTATGCGTTTCTTCTGTGTTGGTAGTCAATTTTAACATGCTGCTGTAGCTTGTGATAATTCTGTCACATAGCACGTGAGTTTGAGTCTTAATGCAAAATGACTAAACCTCCATCGTGCTTTTTCTTTTCCTGGTAGCTCCCTGGTCGGGGTGGAGGTTGGCATGACGGGAGTCTCCACTATGGACCAGGGCTCAAGCACAGCGGGCAAACGGATCCGCAAGCCTTCATTGCTCTACGAGGGCTTTGAGAGCCCGGGGTTGCCCCCACTGGGCCACATGACCCCTATTGGACCCCCACAGCCACCTGTGAAGGACCCCAGCCGACTGGGCAGGATGACCAACCAGCTCCAGTTCTTACAAAAGGCCCTACTCAAGTCCCTGTGGAGGCACTATTTTGCCTGGCCCTTCCATGAGCCTGTAGACGCTGGCAAGCTCAACCTGCCTGTAAGTGTTGCTTCCTATCAGGTTCCGTCTACTTATGACACCCTCCTTTTCTCGAGTTAGCTGATGGTGTTGACAGCAAAATGTTCTAACATGCGCAGTTAGCCATATCTGCCTGCTGTCTGTTTATCGCTTACTAGATGAAAACCAAAGGCACCACCTGGCCTGGGTTTACTATGAATCCAACTAAATGACTTAGTCATGCTTTATTACAGTATCAAGCTATTCTGATATAGAATTATTTAATTTCTTTAAATTCAGCTAATAGGATTTCTCAGTATAAACAGAAGATCTCCACTGTTATATAGACCTTTGTTAGTGGATATTCCCTCTTGAGGCAATCATTATAAAACCTGAGTAAATAAGTATCTTGGATTATTTATTTATTTTTTAGTCTTGATTTTCCGGACATTCCCTATTTTATTTCCTGTCCATGTTTCACCATTAACCTGAATGAAAATGTTCATTAAAATAAGTTTCTTGGTGACCATTGATAGAACTGGTCAGTTTCCAGGAGAGAGTTAGGGTAACTGTCAATGAACCTGTGACCATGAGATGGTGGGAGTTCAGGGCAGTAAAGGAGAAGAGCTGCGTCTTTGACAGGCCTCTCCCTTTTACTTATTTTACTGCATCTATGAAAGGAACAAGCAAATGGACTGCCATCTTTTCTTCAATAATGTTAAAGGTTATGAGCTATGCACTAAACCCCGACATGATGGACTCGTCATGATAAATGTATTAAATTTTATTTTAATCAGTGGCAGTATTATTGAAAAAGTGTCTTTTGTGTTCACTTGTTTTCACCAATTCTGATCTTTAACTGTTGGGGGAAGGGGCGGCATGGCTCAGTGGGTAGAGCGGTCAGAGGTTGCAGGTTCAATCCCCAGTCCTGCAGAGAAGTGTGTCGAGGTGTCTTTGAGCAAAACACTGGTCCCTTAACTGTTCTGCCCTGTGATTGACTGACGATCTATACAGGGTGTGCCCCGCCTTTCACCCATTGAGAACAGAGATAGGCTCCAGTTCCCCCGGCGACCCGATTTCGGATAAGCGGTTGACGATGGATGGATGGATGGATGGATGGAAACTATTGGGGGCTTATCTGATGATGATGATGTGTCTTTACTGCTTTGACAACATTAGAATATGGTCTCGGTCTTCGTATAAGCCTCCCACCAGGGGCTGTATGAGTCATCAGGTCACTCGATCTAGTGGCAGTGAATGCCTAATCCGTATGGACGGGGCTGTTGTTGTTTTTTGAAAGCTGTTCTTCCCCATTGGTTTTTAAAAGAGGAAAAATACAGTCCACACAAGTACTGTTTAAAAGTTATCACCATCTAAATGAAAATCCATAAATATGCTACACAACACAATGAATATGCCACGCTTTCAAGCGCTTACCAAACCAACGGCTGACATAACCCTAACTTTGAAAGCCTTTTTGGCTAATCAGAAGCCTGAAGAAAAAGCCAGCAAGAAGGTAAAAACTAATTGCTGAGAGGTCCTTATTCACTGACCTGGAACGTAGTTTACATATGGACAAAAGGCCAGAGTGCATAGAAAAAGCTGTCTTCAAGAATACCTTTGTACAGGTGTGGACTAGGTTTTAGTGGTCCTGCCCTGTGCTCTTGTTCCTTAAATCCTTTTTCCCTGAACTACACCGATCACCTAGAATGTATGATTACTCACTGGCTAATTAGCTACGTTGACATGCTACCTTGATGTTGTGGTCGTTCTCAATATAAACCATATTCAAGTTAAAAAATGTAAAGGCGGCAGAAGGTTTTTGGGAGGAATTACTGACTAATATAAAAGGAAAATTAATGAATTTCCTGACTGAATGGTATTTTTACTCCCTTTCAGGACTATTACAAGATCATTAAGCATCCCATGGATATGGGAACCATTAAGAAGAGACTGGAAAACAATTACTACCGCAGTGCCAATGAATGCATGCAGGACTTCAACACCATGTTCACCAACTGCTACATTTACAATAAGGTAGGATTGTACATTGTGGATCCTCGACCCTGGTGCTTATGACTTGGTGTTAAATCCCATGTCAATTTTTTCAAGCTGGTTTTGAATCATGTCCCAGGTCTTATCTGTGTGGAGTTTGCCTGTTCTCTCCATGTCTGTGGGTTTCCTCCCACCACCAAAGGGACATGCAGGGTCTGCAAATGTGAATTAGCTTGAAGCTATAATTTAATAAGGTGTATCAAATGGTGACGATGATGTAAAAAGCTGCATATGGTCCTTTTTATATATATAGGAAAAAAAAGGGAATCAAGGTCCTTGTGATTTAAGAAGCATATTTAAGAGTCTGAATTCCACCATCAAATGTTCTATTTGATAAACAACAAAATGCTTCTGGAAGATTCAAAGATGTACTTCTCACATACAAGTACAATGAGCAGTGAAATGGCTTTTTTGGTAATGTTTTGCAATATGAAAAGTAAAAAAGACACTATTAAGTATATACCAAGTGTTTAGTGTAGAAAACAATCTGCAAAGCTTGTATGAAGGAAACTGGCAGCAAGTGACGCAGCTTGGTGTTAAAATCCTGGCTGCGTCTTCTCCAACCATGGCCCGAGGTCCATAGTTACTGGGGCATACTTGGCTAAGCCTCACATGGGTATAAGGGTTAGGTGTCCCCCTCGGGGTCGTCCGGGCACTTGCAGTTAAGTGAACCGAAAGTACTCTAGTTCGTTCTCCTCCGATGGCCGAGCGCTGTGCTTTGCCCACAGGACCCTGATGTGTGGGCTAGTGAGGGCTGATCATCATGTGACTTGGAGGAGACACATGCTACGGCTTCCTCCTTCCTGTCAACACTCTAGAGGGGCATCAAAGAGACACATCTAGCCATAGGCAACTTGGGGAATTCGGGTGGGGGGGAAAAGTGGATAACTTTTTTTAATTATTTTTTAAGGAAAGAAAAAAAAGCAAAGTTACTGCAGCAAAATCTCAGTACTTACAGTTCTTAATATGTGCACACAGTAGTATTTTAAGTATTTAACATTTGAAAAATAGAAAAAAATATCTGTTTATTGATTAGTGCTAAATATGTGTGGAGGTGATATTTTTATGCTTTTCCTTTGTCGTGACCATTTTTCTCTTGTCTCTCCCCATACATAGCCCACAGATGACATAGTGCTGATGGCTCAGTCTCTGGAGAAGGCCTTCTTGCAGAAGGTGGCACAGATGCCTCAGGAGGAGATTGAGTTGCCCCCACCCCCACCTCGAGGCAAACCAGGCAAGCCTGGCAGAAAAGGCCGGACAGGTGCAGGTGAGGGAAGGGAGGAAGCAAGCAGTCAAATGAAAGATGCAAACATAAATTCAAATTTTCATGAAAGTGCATCCCCCAACATGTCTCAAGAAACCCATAAATAAGCAATTTAATCGTACTAAATTGAAGTCAGCCCCAGCATAGAATGGTTCCATCGTTCCGTAGGAATGGTTGCAGAGAATTCTAAAAATTCCATAAATCAGAAATGGGCCGTCATGACGTCATGGCTCCATAAAGCTGCAGTTGACTGTTGGCAACAGAATCGGAAAACATCAGGACTCCCTGATGGAAGCCATGCGTAGGGGACACGAAGCTACTGTCTGTTACACTGGATCCAACATCTTTTGGCAGCAGTGACGAGGGAAGTAATAAACCTTGTGCATTCTAGAAAACTAAGATTCATGAACAAGCCTCACAAGATTCAATCAAATGCTGACAGAAGTAATATACACAACTTCTACAGCTCTATAAAGACTATATATGGCTATAGGAACTACTCTAGAACATCTTTCGAATCGGCAGATGGACTGACAACCCCAAAAGATTAAAAGGCGGGTCCTGGCAAGGTGACCAGAACATTTTGAAGTCCTACTTAACCAGTACTCGCCAACTGAACCAAGCCCTCCTGGAAGGGCCGCCAGTTCTTCTGCACATCCCACATCTCGGAACCATTCACCAACTTTGCAAGTTCTTGCTTCCATCAACTCTCTTAAATAGCTGGATCACATTGCAATACCTTATTGACATATTCTTCTAGGCAGCCAGTCTATAGGTGGTCAGAAAAAGTGATACAATGTCCAGCTAAAAACATTGCTCAAGAAACGATGACCTCTTGGGACTGAAACAAGTTGCCATCAACTGCTCCAACTCAGTTTTCATATCCCCAACATACAATAAAAAGGGTGGATCAAGAATTGACTCCGCAGTCATCAAAGAACACAGCATTAAAGAGGAAAGGGAACCCTTGAAAGTGAGATGCTACCATCTCAAGGGGCTATCCTTCAATAAATTCTACTCACTATCACCTGGCTCTCAGGAAAAGCTGACCAGAGTTGATTTCACATGGGGAACACTTCTGACTGACTTGTCTAGTGTTGATATGTTTTCTATATACAGGATTAGTGAAACATTCATTGATACCGGCTGATTTCCTAGCACCTAGATAATGCTTCATACTGCTTTGCCAATACTCACACAAGGCTGACCCCATTGTTTTAAATACACTACCTTTATAACTCATTTTTCTCTGTTCTTCCTCGGCCTCGTCAAGTCTCTGGGGGAATAACCACAGCCCACCAGGTCCCAGCTGTCTCGCAGTCTGTGTACTCCCCTCCCACCCCGGAAACACCTGATTCACTCCTCTCCACGCCCCCACAGACGCTCCTCTCCAAGAGCCTCCCACCAACCCTGCCGATGCCACAGAACACCCAAACTGTGCTGGGCCTGCCACCCACACAGCCTACTGCCAAGGTAATAATTATATACATGTTAATATACATAAGTTGTTTAAATATATACATAAGTAATTTTATATACATAAAAAGTTTATAGAATTAGTTTAGACATTTACAGATTAAGTTGGGTCACGGTCTGAAAAAGCACAGGAATAAAGCTTATTTAGCTATGATTTGTGTTGGATTATCCATTTTTACAGGTCACTGGCGGTTGTTATAAATGGTGATTATGTCCCAGTTGATCTTTTGTATGCACAGTGTTGCCTGTTCAGGAATGATAATCTTTATGAAGATCAAACTATTGCTCTGTTTAATTATTACCAGACAGATGTAGTTGGGATCAGACATATGCCAGTGTTACCAATGGATTTAAACATGTTGATCCAGTGGTACATTATCTTGTGGTCATGTACTCCAGGCAGTTTGAGTTTAATGTCATGGCTGGTTTTTGAATGAGAAAACGATAAAATCGCTGGACTTAGCATGTGTATCTATTTTTTCTCCCTCTCTCCCATCTTCTCATTCCACAGAAAAAGGGTGTGAAGCGGAAGGCTGACACCACCACTCCAACCACCGTTGTCATGCCTATTATGGGTGTTGGTGGCATTGGCTTGGGGATGGGTCGTGGGCATGACTCACCACTTACCTTGACATCCCTGGGGGTGGACCACAACTCCAGCATGGGCATGAACCAGGGTTTAGGGCTTGGCCAGGGATTGGGATTGAGCATGGGAATGGGTCGTGGTGGGGGGATGATGGGAACCAAAGCGGCCACCGGCGGCAGGAGGGGTGTGAGCGGCCGTCCCATCAAGCCTCCAAAGAAGGACTTACCAGACTCGATGTTGCCCCAGCCAGTGCGTCGTAGCAAGCTTAGTCCACAGCTGCGCTACTGCAATGGTGTGCTGAAAGAGCTCCTGTCCAAGAAACACGCGGCATACGCCTGGCCTTTCTACAAGCCTGTTGATGCTACATCCCTCGGCCTCCATGACTACCATGACATCATCAAGCAGCCCATGGACCTCAGTACCATTAAGGTGTGTTGTTTTTGGCCCCACACATGCACAAACTACTATTAATCTCACACATGCAGACTGATCAATGCAATGCTGTCATCTCCTCGGGTGTGCACTGGCATTCAGTTATCTCAATGGATTCAAAAAAACAGAAAATCAAAAAACTATCTAATACATAAGATGATCAGTCTAAATGCAAAGTGTGTTTTCTAGCCATTAGAAAATGGCCTCAAACAGTGGAGATGGCCTTGACATGATTGACCTGCAGCAAAAACACTCAAATGGTCAAACTACACAATTTTGCAGGTTCCTGGTGCTTTATTTTTCCAGTCGGGGAAATGAATGACAGCATGGAAGCTGGACAATGAACCTTGCTTTTCACTTAAGTCTATGTGGTTAGCCTTTTATAAGAAGATAAAGCCTTGTTGGCACCAGACAAAAGAGAAGAAATGTTCTACAAATTAAATTTTTTGTGAATTAATAAAACTTGAATTTATTTATTCATTTATTTTTTATTTATAAAACACAGTTTGCATTGGTAAAAAGCTTTAAATAACAGTAGACCATTTAATCAGATGGTTTAAAGGACTATTCTTTCCCTGGGTGCAGAGGAGGATGGACAGCAGGGAGTACCGTGAGGCCCAACAGTTCTCAGCTGACATTAGACTGATGTTCTCCAACTGCTACAAGTACAATCCCCCTGACCATGATGTGGTTGCCATGGCAAGGAAGCTACAGGTAACCTAAGCACCCATCATGCCCAGAGACGGGCACTTTTTTTAATTGGGCAAAACTAACTCAAAAATAAAACAAGAAAAACATCTGCTCTTTCAGCATTGTTTTGCCCCCCCCATTCTTTGTGGGGACCCTAATTTACATCTCTTTTCCTAGAAAAGTGAGCTGTGTGGGTCTCACAAGACTGAGGAAAACCTTCAGTGGAATGTTGAAACGTGCTTATGTTTTTGTTTCAAACATATGTTCAGATGACCTGATTGAACTATTTTGACCCAACTCAAATATAAGAAGTATTACCGTGTGTACTCATAACATCTGCTGACTTTTTTCTCTGAAGTTTTTAGAATGTCTCGAATGCACTAAAACATCGATGTTTTCTTTGAAAAATGAATATGACTGAAAGTTTTTCCACATCTTTAAATTTCTGAGGTGATAGTTTTTATTTGGCTGGAGAGACTCTTGTGTGAGTAAGATAAAGTGGTCACAGATCATCAGAGGTGTATTTACTCAGTCTTAATGTAAGCCCCCCCCTCCAGTCATGAGTCACCATAGCTTTCTTCATATCCCCGCAGGACGTCTTTGAGTTCTGTTTCGCCAAGATGCCAGATGACGCCCCAGCCCCCCCCAGCTCCTCCTCTTCCTCCTCCTCCTCATCATCATCTTCGGAGAGTGAGCTCAGCAGTGAGAGTGAGGAAAGTGAGAGCAGTCCAAGCTCCGACAGTGAGGAGGAGAGGGCAAATCGCCTGGCTGAGCTGCAGGAACAGGTGCGCTTCAGATACAAGTACCCTCACAGCAACTACACAAAGAGACCAGAGCCGGCCGGTTCATTACATCTGCTGGCTGGCTCCCTCTTCTTCTATTTTATTTTCCCCTCCCTCATCCTCTCTTCATCCTCCTCCCTCTAGCTGAAAGCAGTGCACGAGCAACTCACTGCTCTTTCCCAGGGTCCCATGGTCAAACCCAAGAAGAAGAAGGAGAAGAAAGACAAGAAGAAGAAAAAGAAGCCGGAGAAAGAGAAGCATCGTAGGATAGAGGAGGAGCCTATCCCCATCCGGCCGCCAAAGACACCCAAGATCACAAAGACTCCCAAAACCAAAACCACCCGTGCAGTACCGGGGTCCACCATACCAGGCAAGAAAGCACCAAGCAGGAAGAACAACAAAAGCAAGTGAGTAGTGCCTTCTGTTGGGCACTAGTGGAAACTGCAGATGTTCTCATTAATAGCTTCAGATCGATGTTGTTGATGTATGCTGTTTTGTGTCCAAATATTTATTAAGGAAAGTAATATTTGAAAACGGATTTTGCAATCACCGCTCAGTCTTTGTTTTATAGTTTACAGTTTTTAAGTTTAAACTGTTATGGGATGATTTATGAAGTTTTAAAATCATTTTTGAATGGAGAACCCCTTCTTGAGCCTGGTCTTGAACTTTGACACTTTCTATTTTAGTCCTTTGAAAAACGCTTTGCTTTTTCCTTCAACCCCTTCCCTCCATCAGATCCAAGAAGGCTGGTATGGCTGCAGTCAACATGCAGCGTGCCGACCTGGTTCCCCACCTGCCTCACTACGATTCGGATGAAGAGGAGGAGACGGTGCCCATGTCCTATGATGAGAAGCGTCAACTCAGCCTGGACATCAATAAGCTGCCTGGTGAGAAACTGGGTCGTGTCGTTTACATCATCCAGGCCCGTGAGCCCTCACTCCGTGACACCAATCCAGAGGAGATTGAGATTGACTTTGAAACACTCAAGCCCTCCACACTCCGTGAGCTAGAGCGATACGTCATGACGTGCCTGAGGAAGAAGCCTCGCAAGCCGTATGGTGAGTACATCTGCTAGAAAATTGTTATCAAATTTATTTCTTAATTAAGGAGATTAACATGGAAGAAGTAAAGAATTTGTAACTTTTGGCTTTTGTGTTGTGAAAGTGGCTATGGAGTGATTAATATCTGCACCAATGTATTGCAGTTCCCCAGTCTGATGCCTTTCCTCTGGTTCCCTGTACAGCGAGTAAAAAGGGCGGAGCCGGCAAATCGCGTGAGGAACTGGCTCTGGAGAAACAGCAGGAGCTCGAGAGACGGCTGATGGACGTCAGCGGACAACTCAACTCGGGCAAGAAGCCCCCCAAGGCCAAACGTAAGTCCCCTGTAGGGCTTAGAATGATGACTCCGTGTCTGGAACTTAACATAATCCACAAGGGCAAAAATGCAATGGGTAAATCTGGAGGTTGAGATTATTTTTCATATTATTCACCTTTTCATACTTTCACATTATTATAGTTAACATGCCTGATTAGATGTAGTCATTTCTGACTCAGCTGTGTGCTGAATCTGTTTGTTTGTATGTTTTGGTTTCACCAGCAGAGAAGCCAACATTGACAGAGCCTCACACGCAGCCATCACGCCTCAGCGCCAGCAGCTCCTCTTCAGATTCCTCCTCCTCTTCTTCATCCTCTTCATCCTCCGACACAAGCGATTCCGATTCAGGCTGAGAGAGTGATAAGAGCCAAGTGGTGGAAGGTTACTCTGGATGGTTGGGCTAACCAGGCCTGGTCAGAGACATCCCTTCCCGCTAAGCAGAATGAACTCTTGTAGGACTACTGACGACAGAACCATGGGGTGCATGGAACCGCACCACACAGCTAGACAGAAGCCAATCACTTCAGAGGCAAATACATTCTCTTAGGCCTGTACAGAGGAGAAGAGTGACAGATGGATGGATGATAAAGATAGATGGATAGACTGGAGTCTAGGTCTTGTCCACGTCTGGACTGACCAATGGACGTTCCATCTCCTGCGAAAAGAGAGGAGCAATCTGTGTGACGGGGGGACTCGGGTGCTAGAGCCAGAACGGGTCTTATTCTGGAGACGACTCCCCTTTTTACAATCCTCCCTGTCTTATTGCTGTATAGAAACCATGTACAGTCTTATAAATATCTAATTTTCTTTCATAAAGAAGCATTTAAAGGAGCTTATTTATTCCCTGGTTCAGGGGAAAGATGACTTGATGCAGGTGGAGTTGTGGTTTTATCTTTGTTAACACTTTTCTTTTGTCTTTCTTAAACGTGTATAGGAGCGGAGATGGGGTGTGTGTGTGTTTCTGTGTGTCGTTCTGCACACACCTGTGTGTGTGTGTGTGTGTGTGTGTGTGTGAGTGTGTGTGAGAGAGAGAGTGAGAGAGAGATGGGGGGGGGGCATGCCCCCCTCACTTGAACCACAGGCCTTGAAAATCTCCTCATAGTAACAGGGGTGAACTTTAAAGACAAACTGTTCCTACAGAAGCACCTTGGTCCAGTGAGTACAGAACGCATGCTTACCCAGAGGAGCTGACAGACATCTCACGTTTAACACCCACAACTCCTCAGTTGTGATGTGCTGCTTCATTTCACACCCTCCTAGCGTATTCTCTGGAGAGGTTGGCCGCTGTACGGGAGCTGAACAAGAGTCGGAACACATCCGTGTGCAGGACAACTTGTATTTCCATTTTCATGTCGGCCTTTTTTTATTTTCTTCTCCCTCGTTTCCATTTCTCTGTAAATGTGTTTGCTTTTCTGTCTCTGTGACCAATTCTGCTAATAAATTGTGAGGACATGTCTCGTCCACTCACCCGTTCCCAAGTAACACCTGGTTCTTTTGATTTCTTATGTGGTCGGATCTGTCCTGGTTTTCCTTTCTGTTTTTCACATTGACCATTACACACATTTTAAATCTGTTCTAACGCCCTGAGAAGTTTTGTTCTTACTTTCACATCGGGACATCATCTTTAGAAGAGGTCTCTTAAGGTTGTGCTGTCCCTTCCCAACACCATTTGACAAGGTGCTGGGGAGCTGGACAGGGAGAGGCGGAGGCCGTGAAGCAGCACGTCCCCTCTGCAGGCAACTGCAAGCCGACAGGCTAATTTTACATTTGTGGTTGGGTTGTTTAAAAGAGTCGGTTTTTTATTTTATTTTATTTGTTTCTTTTTTGTTTTTGTGTGATTTTACTTGGAGACTAAAGCAGCTGTGGAGATCACAAATGGCCCCCCAGGCCAATCCAGGTCGGGCCTGGTTGTGCCCGGTGGGACGGTCATTAGGCTGTATTGGCAAATAATCAGTCTTTTCTTGTAATCAAGCAATTTGACTAAAAAGTAAAGAAGAAAATAATCAAAGTGGTAAACTGACACAAGGATCCGCCCGCCACCCAGCGTCGGCTGGATAAAATGTAGTTTCCTGCACCGGAGTCCTAATGATGCACTGTTTTGTCTGTAGGTACTACTAATGTTAGGTGAGGGTTTGAAACCCGGGTTTGTTTTTCTAAATCATTCATGGCTTGAGATTGAATTATTTGTGAGTGAAACAAGATATTTATTTAGGAGTGGAGATAGATTTTCTTTTTTTCATAGGACTGAAAGGATTCAGAGGACTTGACGTCGACAGGGCCTTTAGAAATCTGTACAGACCAAGGTGGCGTGACGGGGGTGACACAACTGTACATAACTTTTACAGTCCTTAACCTTTGGAGCATGTTTTATCGTCTCATTTCAGTCCTGTTTAATTTTCTTCACCCGGCAGAGGTTTGTCGCATTTCTCCTCTGGCCCCTCCTAGGCAGAATCACGCCACTTGTCTGTAGTCTTACTTTTCTGAGGTTTGTCAGAAATTTAAATGCCTCTCTGTACTTGACTCCCAACGTTTATCTGAACGCCTGTACATAAATAAACTGAGAAACATTGGATCTTTTCCATCAGCTGTCTGCTGTTTTCTTTACCCAGAGATGCTCCTGTGGCATGACTGCACACTGTTGTACATCTACATCATCATCATCCTAGTAATTTATTTAATTGTGCAGTAATAAGTTTATATAGATATTTTAAGACCGATATAGATTTCTGTATGAATACATCTGCTGATGCTCTTGGACACATCTCCCTCCGGTGGTGTTTCTGAGATCATTGAGTGTTTTGGGTCTTTGAGCTTCATACACTCTCTTCCAGATGACCCTGCTGGGGGTGATCTGAGACCAGCCTGTGTCTAGCTAGTTAGCTAGTGATGACCTCAGGGCTCTCTTGTCTTTTGAGCCCCAGTCATCTTGAGGCCGTCTGCAGCATCGGTGATGCTGCGGAAGGCTCTGCTCTACCTCTCTCCCTCCAGGCCCAAATCACTGAAGGCTATTTTTAGTGGGAAAGTAGCAACACAATTCAAAGCAAATGTTCTGCACAAGTGGCTGAATCGACCCATTAGACCCTAACTCACGTTTAGTGGCCAATCACGCCAACATTTTCTCCTTTTTACTGTAAAATGTGATTTCAGAGGAAAAACGAGTTACAGAAATGTCTTTTCCATAAGTGGCTGTGTTCAGAATCGACCAATCAGACCCAAATTCACGTTTAGTGGCAGTGAGCACACACCTGCCAGCAGTTAAAGTGACTGGGATTTACCCCAATGAAGTTCAGCTGTTCCGGCAGGGTCTTCCTGGCATCTTCATGTCTCCGTCCAACTGGAGAAGCCATGAGCCACAACGAGGTCACAGAGCAGAGAGAGGACCTCACCATGAGGGGTGTGGATCAGCAGAGGGGTGCAAAGGAGGTCCCAAGGCATCGGACACACCATGGAGCAGAGGGAAGATCATCATCATCAAGTGGAGAAAAGGCAGCACAACAGGGACATCAATGGGCAGAGGATATCCCTCCAAAGCCGAGGAGCAGAAAACATACGTATGATATACGTACATTTACCATATACATTTGTATGGCAATATGTCAAATGA
>OMLC01081998.1:0-17203 GCA_900302585.1 Regalecus glesne
CTCTCACACACACACACACACACACACACACACACACACACACACACACACACACACATATATATATATATATATATATATATATATATATATATATATATATATATATATATATATATATATATATATATATACACATATATATACACACATACACACACACACACACACACATATATATAAAAGTCTAAAATACAAATGTCTAACATGTTTCAATATGCTTTCTAACGTCATTGAGGGCCACTGAAGTGGAGTCAAATTCTTTGAATGTGCAAAATAATTAGCCAAGAAAATTGACTCATTTGATTAGAAATAAAATGGACCATTGTCATATTTATAAAATATCAAAACAGAAAAATCTTGTCCATAAACAATAAGGAGTTAGTCTAGACTCATCGAACACACGCTGTACCCATGGATTGAGATTTTTATACGACGAAAAAATAGAAGATGTGGCCATAATCTTTATTAGGCAGAAAAGGGGTTTGAAAGGAGCTTTTTTCTGGTAGTAGAACCCATTAAAATTGATTCAGCATGTTGAATTATGCAGATAAATATAATGGCTGTTGTTATGAGAGTCTTTCTTTCCTTCGTTAACATATTTCAGATTACTGATAAAGATCAGTTTTGTAAATTGTACTGTAGTTAAATGTGTTCATTGTTTAACTCCTGTCTAAATATAATTATCCTTACATTCTCCTTGCATGGTCATGTGACCTCACATCCAATATCATACACAGAATACAGATTAACTGTATCAGTCAGCTTTTTTCTCTGCAATTGTTGATTGTTTAGAAAACAACTAAATGCAGGTAGTGGCCTAAATCGACAAATATGGCTGATGACGGAATGAAGCGGGCAGTACACTACATTATTAGAAGAAATTGGAAAATGTGATGCTGAGACAAAATTGTTTATCAGTGTGATGTCCTGAGAAACAAATTAAGTCACACTCCCTCTGTATATGCTGTAATCTGAGTTTCTCTGTACCTTGGTTCGGAACCCTGTCCTGCAGCACATGCATGTTAGTGCAATGTGCATGCATGTAGCTGCAATGTGTGTACATGTTAGTGCAATGTCCGTGTATGTTGGTGAAATGTACATGTATGCTGGTGCAATGTGCATGTGTGTGAGGTAGTTAACATTAGCAAGATAGCTAGCAACCTAATAATTACGTTAGTTGGATTTAGGTCACTAAGCAGAGCTAAGAAATAGCTCCTTACCGAGCTGGATATGTTATCAATGTTAATAAAATCTCAGATGCAGGCGCTGAATGTTACATGTACCACCTTTAATACTATATTACTAAATCTAGTATGATGAATAAGATAACTAATTGACATAGAAAATGCAGTCTTAATGTATCTTCTGTTTGCCTTTTAACTTCATAGGTTTTTGGCAGCATCTCACAGTAATGATGAGAGTGTAACATTTACCTTCCTGCTTACATCTTCAGCATTATTGCTTTGGCTGCAGCTTCATATTGAAGAAGCTATACTTATTGTACCCTGAGACTTTAGGCTTTATCCATAATGTACTTCTTGCATTCTGCATGCTTCTAGGGAGCCAACTAGTAAGCCGCAATGAATGGCAACCCCTCTTACCCTCTCTCTTGTGATGTACAGCTGAGTCGTCAGGGACTTGGACACAGTAGGTCTCCCGAGTCTGGATGCCTCCCCCACACAGAATACTGATGTTGCCCAGTCTACGATCCTGCTGGCTCAATAAGGGGGCAATGCGACACACACTCCATTCTGTGGTCCTCCAAGCATACCTAATAGAGCAGGCACACACGCATGTGATTGAGTATACGCATACACACAACACACATACATGCAGACATGCATGGATGCCCACACACATGCACACACATAATAAACAAATGATACAATCCAGTATGTGCACATAATACTGGTATTAGATACTCTGGACTGATGACTACTGAGAATACCTTTAGTAAAAGGTTTTACTTGTTTTTACAAGAGGCTTTTCAATAGGAGCCCAGTAAAATTCCTCCCTATTTGTTATAAAGTGTAAAGCTTAAGAGTCTCAAGGTCTGTGTTTTTATCCATTAGGGAATTCACTTTTATTTCAAAAATTAAATCAACCAATTAATCGTTTTGATATGGGTGAACAAGAATGTGTAAGTGTACATGGAGTGTGCTGCCACAAGTATGTATAAGGCACACACAGCAGAGAAAAAAGGAGAAGCGTTTAATATAGCCAAGAGCTGACTCACAGCATGCCAGGATGATAAAGCCTTGATTATTTTCAAATTCAGAAAGTTCTAACAAACTGTTTGGCTTTGAGTATGAAAAACGTGATGATGCAGAAAGTAATAATATTGGGTTTAATGGAACAACAGCCTGTAGTCATCTATCAAATGCTTAATTTCCGTAATGAGTTTTCCCCCTAATCATGTAAATCCCCTGCTCTGAGGCGTTCCTTCTAGCTTTAGCAAATAAAAATCAAATCTTATGGCAGGAAAAATAATTCTCCATTTATTACTTTGTTCACTGCATGTAATATCAGCCATACAAAGCACCTCATCCCACCTATAAGGCGTATTAAACCAATGGTGCTTAATCTGGGGGTGAGGACCCCCACGGGAAAGATTTCAAAGATCAGATGATGATCGAGTCACACTAAAATAAACTGCTTACAACATGTATCTAATATGAAGATGCATCTCCAGTATGTGTTCCTCTGGTGAAATGAGAGAAAATGTCTGCCTTATGCTTGTTCACATGATAAGTCAAGTGAACATCCGGAAAAAGCAAAATCAAAAAATAATTGTTTGCTCTCCCCCTTCACCATTTGGTGCCTGTGCTCCTGCCAAAGGCTTTTGAACACCCCTTTTAGTTTTCTGGGAATCGCAAGGCGTAAACAATGAGAGCAGTGACTGGTGAACACTTGGCAGATTAGATCACCTTGGGCAATTCGGAAGCAAATCTCCGATGATGTTGCAAGCTTCCTTTTCCTCGAGGGCAGGACACCGTTCCCCACCACCAACGGGGATCTGCGTCATGATCCGCGTCCGCAGCCGGTACCCGGGCGACAGGTCCGAGGCGTGACAAGTCTTGGAGCAGGGGCTCCATGCTGACCAGTCCGACAGTTCGCAGTCCTTAGGCATCACACAGGCCTGGAAGGTCAAGGGGGACTTGTCTTGGGTACAGAGACTGGGAAAGGAAAAGGTGAAGAATTAATTGGTCTTTGTACTTTACTCTTACAATAGTCACTTGTGATAAAAACAAAACAAAGCTGGCCCAGAAGAAGACATATCTCTTTACAGAAGACATCTAACTCATCTCAGAAAGAAATGCACTTGTCCTACTGAGAATTTGATAAACCGTGAGAGAGAAAGGCCAAATGAGACAGGTGTCAGTCAGCAAGGTTGTGAATTGACCAGGATCTGCTGGGATGTAGAAGATTCTGAGAAAACCCTGCCTTGGTTTATCTTGACCCCTGAAGAACGTGGACATAGAAAAATCAGAATAATACACATGCTTGTTTAGCCACAAAACATAAAGTTTATGAATCTTGCTTTGGTGCATTGGTGAACATTGAGATTATTCTGATTCTATTAAAGAAGAAGTGGAGTTAGAATCCAGAGACATTGCGTCACAGCATCAATAGTCCTGTTCATGAAACAACTTAAACAGCAAACTCATGCACTGCCACTAAAATATGAATAAATGCATTAGCCACATAATTACAGTTTCCATTGTTTCATTTGGATGATCTAATTAGCAGGGTGTCTGATAATGTGAGTGCACTACTCACTCTAGGGAAGATTTTACTTGGTAATTAGACTTTAATTGGAAAAGCAGAATGAGGTAGAACTCAGGAGGGAAACACGCATTCAGAAGCCCCATTCTCAGCCATGGAGTGTTAATCATGCACTGTAAAGGATTTCCGTCCTCTCCAACCACTGTGCCTTTGCTGGATTGCATTTTTATTCATAGATCATAACACTTTTAGTTGTATGTTGTATACTTGGTGTTAATGAGGGAATCCGTTTTGGCTCAGGCTGACATTTAGAACATGTAATTGTTCAGGGGGCACAGCTCACAGCAACAAATATAAAGTCGACAGCTAAACGGCATAGCTCAGGCAGTAGGGAGGACATCTAGTAGTCGGGAGATTGGTGGTTCAATCCCAAGCTCCTTCATAAAGCATGCTCAAATGCCCCTGAGCAAGATACTGAACACTTAATTGTTTGGGACAATGGATGAAAATCAGCCTGGTTGTTAAATCCAGGTTATTTAAATTCTAATTATTCATTAATATGCACTGTCACTATGAACACTATCAAACAATGAACAATATTTTTTTACGATATGACACAAGGCCAAGCTGTCTGAAGTAGCTCAATTAATATGAGTAAAAATAGATGAAGTGAGTCTTCCATTCAATTAATATTTAAACATCACTCAAAGGATCTAAAGGGGCTGTGGTAGCTCAGTGGTAGAGTGCTTGCTTCGGGAATTGAGGAGCCAGAGGATGCAGGTTTGAACCCAACACAGGGCATCAAGAAGGACATCCGAGCCTTAATCCCCGAAACTCCATCTAAATCTGTGTCCACCCCGACAATGTGCGGTGGACTGTGAGGATCCTCTCAATGTGAGGATCTGATGAATATAAATAGGCCCAACCTGTTGAGTTTGTTGCAGAGTGAAGGATGATTTGCATATGTAGATTTGGTAAACTATACCAAATCAATGTAATACAATTTTTGAACATTTTGCCTTAATCCCTTTTAATTAATGTCCCTTCTGCAGCTTTTTCTTCACCGGACAAGTCGACCAGACGGTTTATCTGGCGATCTGATCCCCAAGAGTCACTAGACAAACCTACCTCGGATTATGTGAAAGGAGGCTTGAAACCTCCTAAATTTAGACTGTATCATTTGGCCACACAATCAGTCGAGATTTTTGGCAGCGTGGTGGCCCTGTGGTGAGCACTGTGCCTCACAGCAAGAAGGTTGTGGGTTCGAACCCAAGGCTCTCCCAGTGCCTTTCTTTGTGGAGTTTGGATGTTCTCCCCATGGCTACATAAGATTCCTCTGGGTGCTCCAGCTTCCTCCCACCATCGAAAAGACATGCATGTAAAGGTTAACACTCCTGCCTGTACCCCTGAGCTAGCAATGGGGAAAAGAACTGGAGTTGGTCCCTGGATGCTGTCCTCACTGCTCCTATACAACAGGATGGGTGAAATGCAGAGAACACATTTCATTGTGACCTAGGATGACAAAATAAAGAGGCTTTCTTCAAGTTTTTGATGAGAAAAGGAAAGGATAGCCACTTCATTTGGTCATTTTATTTGTACAATGAAATTTGTCTTTAACATTTTATCCATAATATTGCTGCAGGAGCATTAATAATAGGAGCAGTGGGCAGCATACAGGGGGCAGTTAGGGGTTCAGTGTATTGTTCTAGGACATTACAAGATGTTCTCTGAAAGAACCGGGGATCAAATCAGTGACCTTCCAATTACGAGACTATCCGCACTACCTCCTGAGCCTTGCTGCCCCTCACCTCAGGAGCCTCCAACTTCATGGGTTATCATTAAGAGGCTAGAAATTATCGTGGTGATTCGATCATTTGAGTCTGTGTGCAAGTACCCTAATTTACATCTCTGTGCCTTGTGGCTCACATTCTTCACTCTGCGCTGATGAAGAGATTCAGATGAATGTTTAAACAACTTCCTGTTTTTTTTTAGGTTTGGTTTTTTAACTCTGTGTCCAGATGACCTCATTTAAACTATTTTGACTTTTTGACTTACTGGATTATCGAGCAAAAAAAACGATGCCTCATTTCATTTGATGTTGTATATAAGTGGGATGGAAAGGCAATCAGGACCATTGCCTACAACCCATTCATTGTTGACTCTGTCTTGGTTCAAAATACGTTAGACATTCAGCTGAGATGGTTTTCCATCATCCAAGAACCCCTTGTAAGATAATGGGTTTATTCCTATCTTGCCCTAAGATAGAAAGTTTGAGTCTTGGCTAAAAAGGGTATCACTGAATTGCGACAAATACACTATCCGACAAAGTTGTTTTGATTCTTACAGTTGAGACATTTTAGTAAGGTTAACCTTCAAGTTCAGTTGAAACTACCGAGATGGCACCGAAACTTGAATCAGTTCATCTGGACACGACTTCCTCTGCCTGAACTGACTGTAGGCATCCCCCCTTATAAACAATATAGTAGCATAATACCTGAAACCAACCATGGTTTCATATGCAAATCCATTATTCAAAAAGTTGACTGTCACTTTGCAAGCACAATATAATTGGAATGGTGTCAGCCTAAAATGATGCATACAGAAAATCAAAGAAGATAGAGAAGACATAAGAAATACAAACTAGCAGCAATAAATGTACAGAGTCTAAACAATGAATACAAACTATGAGCAATATAAAGTGCAGTTAAGGGCAAATGGCTGAGTGGGTACCGTGATCGTCTGGCGATCGGAAGATTGGAGGTTTGATCACGCCACCTGCAGAAAAACGTGTCGAAGTGTCCTTGAGAAAGACATGGTTCCTGTGACTGCTCTGCCTTATGAGGGACAGGTAACCTGTCCAGGGGGTTTCCTTGCATTTCACCCAATGAGGACTGAGATAGGCTCCAGTCAGTAACTGATGAGCCAGAGGCAACATGATCGAACCCACTGTGGGATGTCAGGAGGGGAATCTGGTCTTAATTCCCCAAGCTCCATCCAAGTCCATGTCTACCCTACAACGTGGGGACTAACTACACCTCTTGGTGTAGACATGTGCGCGCGCGTGCGTGCGTGTGTGTGTGTATAAGGAACACATTGGGTAGGACAGCCCAACACCCCTTTCCAAGGGATGTGTTCCCTTCCAACGGGCAACAGTTCACGATGATTTACTGAAAAGTAGATATAGCATGGAAAGGATCATTGAACTAATTTAAACCTACTGTACATCCTTAAATGAAAAAACCAAAATCAAAGAGATGGTGGGCTTCCTTGACACACCCCCTCTCGGTATCTGTGTGTATTTCAGGTAAAAAATAAAAAAGGAAACAATCATAGTCATATTCTTTCTGACGCTGGGGCTGGGGGGAAAGGAAGCACTGGACTATGTACCAGCATAGTGTTACCATGCCAATGGGCTGCTGGTGTACCAGTTGTCAGGTACAAAGGAAATTAAGAGAGATGAAGGCAATAAGACGATGCAATCAGCTGGGGCTGTTACAGTCACATCCCTCCCACACACAGGCATTCACACATGCAAACAGACACACACGTAAACATGTGTCCCCCCACCCTAGTTTACCAATGCACAGAACACATCACACAACTAACTCCCAGCACCTGTGTCCTTACTAGAGAGGAGATTCATATAAAACAAATCAATTCAGCAGAGGCAGTTTGAGAGGCCTTATTCTACTGCACATCCATTTTTTCTCTCCCACAGGCAGCTTGCTGCTGTAATTTGCTTTCACATTTGGCCATATAGCTCATAATAAGCCTACTTTACCACAGCAGTTCATCCCCTGCTTTTTTAACTTGCCTAAACAAATAAACTCATTGAACAAATGGGGAGGGGTTGTAGGGGAGGGTTGCCTGCCATGATTGAGTGGCTTACCTCAACATGGCGTTCCTGCCGTCACTCCGTGTGCAGCGAACCTGTCGTGTCTGGTAGCCCACCTCCAACTCCCATGACATGGGACTTCTACTGGCACGAGAATGATGATGATGATGACGATGATGATGATGATGATGGGGTGTGTGTTGGTGGGTATAAGATGCTTGTGTGTGACGTTTGACTGCATTTTTCTCCTGGGAGCCTATAGTGAAATCCACTGTGGTTCTCCCACTAAGCAGGACGCCCTTATGGTGGGGCAGGCGACACTTGCTCCAGGGTCCTACTTTAAGGCTGTAGCGGTGCTCGTTTTCCCCCACGGGGCAGGCCATGGGGTTGGAGCAAGTCCTGGTCTGGGTCAGGTTGGGGCACTTGGCTCCTCCATACATGGGGGTGGCCAGGACGTGCCGAGTCCGGTGCTGCAGGCCGATGCCACAGGTCTTGCTACAGCCAGACCAGGAGGTGAAGTCAGACACCACACAGTCCTGTGGGCAGGGGATGAGGCATGCCTGCTCCCCAGCTGGCTTCTGGGAAAAGAATTCACATATCCTAATGGTGACAGCGGTGCGATTGGAGGTGCGCACGCATGTAACCGTGCGCTTCTGGATACCGTGCTGTGCAGTGACACAGTCCCCGGTCCTCAGCTTGAGCTCGTTGGAAAAGAAAGGGACAAGGACACAGCTCCCCCAGTCGGACAGCTCCCACTCAAAAAGGTCCTGGTGCCACTCACAGACCTTGAAGCAGAGGCGCTGACTCTCAGGCTTGTCAGTGTGCTGGCAGTGGGAGTGGTGGGTGGTCCAGCCCTCGGAGTGGACACACCATACCGTCCTGGTCTGAATTCCATCAGATCCACACTCCTCCCCAGTACATGGCCCCCACTGACCTGCAACGAGACAAGAAACATGAAGCAGGGTACTTGAGTTACAATGAAATATGGCTTAAATTATAGCAGTCTTTCCCACATCACAAAGACTTAATTGTGAAATATAAAATGGACCTCTCAGGCTTGATTAAATGGCAGCTTTCAAACATCTCAAATGCAAGTAAATTTTAATGGTATTCATTGAAGAGATGTAGTTCATTTCAAAGGGTCCTAAACTCTTGATGTACTGATATCTATAAAAATTATGTCTCGGTACTCTGAGACACAGTAGGATAAAGACGGCAGCAGATAAAACATTAATAATAAACTTTTCTAGTCTCGTGCCCACTCAAAGCACTTTACATCATGTTCCTCACATTTAACAAACATGGGGGATTAAGGCCGGATGCCTTTTTCCTGACACTCTGTGGTGGGATCAAACCAGCCGCAACCAACCTGGAGGGGCACACTTTACCACTGAGCCACTGCGGACCATCATGTAGCTGTGTCAGCACACTTATTAGCATTGACACATCTGCACTAACAATAGCCAATAGTGCTGTCCGCCGGGCCTTCCCCGTGGCCTCAACAGTGCAGCTCTGTGCGAGACACTTTGCAGCTCCCATTCAGTGTCCTCACTGAAGAGTTGATGGTGGCATGAACAAGAGAAGCCCTACAGTGCAAGGAATCCAAAGACCAGAAGGTGCCATCAGCTGGTGTCATGGTCAGAACAGAGTTGAGAAGGAGGGTGGAGAAAGCAGTGAAGATGGCAGACACAAGAGATGATAGTGGGCACCATGGCAACTAGCAAAGCAGGCTTGGAATCCTTCCCTAAGACCCAGGCTGGTAAGACCCAGAGATAGGAGAGATACCATCTAATCCAGGGAGAGGTCTGAGCAGGTGAGGAAGAAGCGTAAATGAGCAGGATGGTGGACCTCAAGCAGCTGGATGAGGTAGCAGGGTTACCGCAGCAACAGATTACCTGTTCAAACATCATGAAGCCAGACTTCCTTCACATCCAATTCCTTGTCCAAGCTTTCAACAATCTCCTACCAAGCCCAGCAAACGTCCCCCGTTAGGGTAGGAGAGACGACCTCCTGCCCTATTTGTTCTGAAAAAGGATCCCAAGATCATCTCCTCAGTGGGTGCCCCAAAGCCCTTTTTAGGAAGGCTGCTATTATTGACACCCCAACCAGGTGCCCCAGGCCTTTGTCGACAGCGTAGCAGCTGCCGTCAGTACCATCAAACACCACCACACCACAAAGAAGGCAAATCACCTTTCCCCTTATTCATGGCACACACAATGCATTCTGGATAGAAATATAACAAAGTGTGTTTTCAACACAGCATCAAACTGTGTTTACATACAACCACTCTGGCCACTATGGAAAATCAATGTGAAAATCACGATGGAAAATCAAAATCCATCTGCTAAACACTCAAAACCTGTGTCTAGTTTTCTCGGAAACTCTAGCAAGAGCCAGGAGGTGATGAAGAACCTAGAAGAACGAGCAGTAAGTCAACGATGAGCCTGAACCATCGGGAAACAGAGGGGAGTCGAGCAGGACTTTCAAATTCTAAACCAAGAGACGGGTACACTTGCTGTGTCTCTCTACTATAACAATTCTAAGAGAGAAAAACATTTGAAGTTTTACCTCTCTCTGAATGTACTGAGCCATGAGAAGAAAGAACTCCGAAAGCGGAGGGTAAATATGATCAGTCGCATATTCACACACATAAGCACACACACACACACACAGCTGAACAGCATCATTAATCATTATCAATGGACAGAGGTGCACCTGCACCAACAGCCTCAGCTACATAGAGCAGCAGCATAAAGCAGACACACAGCAACATTTCCATAAAATCCTAAAATACACCAGACAAAAACTAAACCCAATAAACAATGATATTGCAACAGGAAATAGGCCACTGCTGTCAAAAGATGTAAATTAGCTTACTTTAGATGATTCAGCAGAGGACGAGGGGGGCTTGGTGTTGAACGCTGAAACTATTCAACAATTTAGTTCTCTTTCAACTAGAGAGGGGACAAAGAGTTCAGTCTGCACATCACCCCTGATGCCTGCTACCAGTTTTCATCCGACTGATAGTTGAAAAGTCTTTTGAAAGCGTAGCTGCTGACCAGGACAAGGCTGAAAAACTTGTTGGGCATCGTTTCTGGTGCATTAACAGGCTTATTGTTCAACTGACGTTCAATGAACTGAGGAAGACTTTCTAAATAAACAGCCAATCTTTTCTGACCTGTTTCCTCACTGGTGAAATGCTTCTTCCTTCCTGTATTGATGCAGGACTTAGGCCCATCAGCCACATGTCGTACTTGGCTGAAATGGTTCTCAACATCTGTTTCACTCACTGTTCATTCTTCTCGGCTCTCCATCACCTCCTGGCCTTTGCTAGAGTTTTGAAGAAAACTAGGCACAGGGGTTGATTGCTTAGCAAATCGTTTTTGTTAGTTTTCTTAATGATTTCAAGTTGGTTTTCCACAGTGGGGAAGGTGATCACATGTGAACACAGTTTGATGCTGCGTCAAAAGCACGCTTTGACACATCTTTGTCCGGAATTCACTGCACGCAACGTGGACATGGGTAAAGGCAATTTACCTTGGACAAAAGCGGAGAGGAACCCCGGCCACAGCAAATTCCGAGGCCGAGCCTCTGCACGGCCTCAGACTGGCAGCTACATGTCAATGTGGACAAGCAGCACATGAGATCAACACCACTTTGGCCAGACCTGACTACCACAGAAGTGACAAAGCAATTGATCACGCTGGAACTCACAGTCCCCTGGGAAGAGTGCATTGAAGAAGCCAATGAAAGGAGTTGTGGAAAGAACCAGGAACTGGTGAAGTGGAAAAAAGAAAACTATTCAGTCTACAAGCAAAGCTGCAGATAATGGATCTGTGATAATGAAAGACCCGAAACATCCGATGACCCCAAGTCCAGTCACTGATGATGTGTCCTGATGCATTCAAAAGATATATCCATCCATCCATCCATCGTCAACCACTTATCCGAAGTTGGGGCACGGGGGAACTGGGGCCTATCTCAGTTATCATTGGGCGAAAAGTGGGGATACAACCTTTAAGGGTCGCCAGTCCATCACAGGTCCCGAAAGATATATCTTGCAAATAAATATTGTTTTTGGCCTAACTACATTTTACAGATCCATTACTACAGGTGCATGTTTACCTGTCACAATTAATTCCCTCGTTGCGAAGGAGGACACGGGCACAGATGCAACGTGGGGGATTGAAGCTGGATGCCCTCCCTTGACACCCCGCGGTGGGATTGAGCCTGCGATGCCTGGCATGTTATTGACTATAAGCCTGACCAAGTTAAAACATAGACCACCAGAAACCATCAAAGTTAAGGTGGGCTTCATTCAAATGTATGGCAATTCCTTGGTAGTACAGGACTAAACTCAGTTCAAATGTGAAGTTATTACTAATCAATGCATTTGTTTCATGGATAGTTTTACCTGCTGTCCACAGGGCTAAACTTTCACTGTCTCTTGTCTCTTAAGAAATATGCAAAGGATTTCTGACCACAACCGACTTGAAAACAACTTCTAAGTTTATGATTTGGCACAAATGTGTTCTGTTATCCATAAGACATAAGGCCATTGTTTGGTCATTCCTGTTTACATTATCACACAACGTAATCAAGTACTTCTGTCCTGTAGATGGAAATGATCAACAGAGCCAGCCCAGAGAAGATATTCCTTTATACATTCCTTTTTAAAACCCCAACGGGCAGAATTATTTTTGCTATATAACTCCAGGAAAGAGTAATAAGACTGGAGTTCACAAAAGTCAATTTGCTATTTCTCTAACCAGCATGCCTGACTTCTCATCACATCCTGATATACCCTCAGCAGAGGTGTGCAGCTGATGCCTGGTAAAAGGGAAACCACAGGGAGTTGAATGTGAAGTCAGATTCCTCTGTTTAAGAAAGCGAGGAAGATTGAGTTATTGTTTTTGTTTTGTAAAACAGCACATCAAATCAATTCTCATTGTGATTCAAGATGGATCAAACCTCTCTACGAGGCGGGCTGGATGGCCACACATCCACAACAGCCAGACAAAGAGGTTCCTCTACACCTTAGCCCAGCAGAGACAATCACAGGACACCAAAGCAACGCCGTTGACCTCTGCTAATCACTCCTATAATAGCATAATTATCCCAGGCTAATCTCATTTTTCTGTCAGGATCTTTTTATATGTCAACCTGCACAGATTTATTACATCCGTGTCATTGAGAAGAGGAGTACTTAGCTCTCTCTCTCTCTCTCTCTCTCTCTCTCTCTCTCTCTCTCTCTCTGCAGTCATAAACCAAATATCATCAGCATCTAAGATAAGATATTCCTTTACACAGTGGGGAAATTATGGTGCTACAGCAGCAAAGTGGAAAACACAGTGAGAGAGGTATTAAATCTAGAGCATAACATGTAACATCAATTTAAACAAGAGAAGAAATATGAATACTATATACAGTGTGAACAGGAAAAAAAAACCCTCATTTCTAATAAATGGTATGTTGATGTTGTTATTGGTAAACTCTGCCGCCAGTTATGTAATCTGTTGGATTATTTCCAGCCATTACTAAAACGTGGGGACATTTGATTACCTCCTAAATGTCGAACTAACAAAAGTTTAGAGACAACCTGATCTCGTTCCCACACTACTTAAATTGCATCAGCTCACAATCAAACTACCTTTGTGCCTTTTGTGTCTTTTCAATTTGGCTTTGGTCGTTCTTTGCTCAGATCCTTCGACTCACTGGGTATTTCGGTTTCCAACAGAACTTGACTCAAACGTTTCTCACCAGAAATAAACCAAACAAACATGGGTTTAATCTCCAGCTGGACTCCTTGGCAGTGTGGCTCATGTCTACAGCATAGACTCCAGCTCACCACACACCCGTGGCACAATACACCGACTGGAAGGGTAAGAATGAAAGATTTATATTCGACTGGAATTATTCCAAATAAAGCTATCTGAAAAGAAGGTAAATGTGTCTAATTAAAGCATTTCCCTTCACATGGCCCCCCTGTGCTCTCATGCTTGCGTCTAAGGCCTGCAGACATAAATGAGACTCAGAAATGACTAAAATATAATTGCTAATCTTATTTGCCCGTTTAAACTGGCCATGTTCACTGCTCAGCCACTGCCGTGTAGGCACATGGTAAAAAAAGTTAATTTCTTTCATCTCTTCTAATTGTAATCAAATAACATATCATTATGAAACCCTCACGCTTCACAAGTCTCAAACGATAACTCTGCTGCTATGTGTGCCAGGTAGCCCTTCTTATCACAACGCTCAGGTGGGCACAGTTGAAGGGACGTCACTGCTTTGTGCCGTACTTTCCCTCATCGGGGGGCAGCGTTTCCAACAGCTTAGTTGTGGGATGGTTCAATGCTCCCGGTAACAACACCACCTGACTCAACTCACAATATGAACATCGTCACAAGTCTTGTTTGCTTGCTTTCATTAAAAGTTAAATCATGGACCATGGATCCAGTAGGGTTGGCAGGGCCTGGGCCCGGCCTACTTTGGAATATGAAACATGCAAACTAAACTGAATCCATTCAGTAGCCAGACACATCACACACACGGCTTCCCTGTGAGCCTCCACACAGCCTGTCAGCAAGAGGTCAACTCCGTTATCTAGAAACGGATTGGCTAACCGTGTCACGTGACATGGAGCGAACATTCCCACACCAATGCTGCCCCCGTCCTACAGATGTTGAGCTGCCACTTTGTTCTCTGGCCATCCAGCTAGCTTGTACTGAATAATGATGTGCCAAAGGCCTTTGGGGATTGCCTGGGAATCATCCAGCACGAGGAGGGATAAAGACAGTTCTTCATCAATAAAGGGCGGTGGCGACGTCTCTTTTCAGACGCAACAGAGCAGGAATCATTCCAAGTGTCTCAATAACGTGTTGGCTGTGATGTCTTAACGATCGTAGGTCGTGAGCAGACCCATCAACCCCTGTTCACAACCTGCTGCTACTCCTCCCCTCTGGTGGGCACTATGCAGCACTGTACACTAAACGAACACACACAAACGGTGTCTTTCCACAGGCTGTTATTCAAATGAACGCTTGACATTGTCCAGCTCCAGCGACATATCTATTCTACACTGTGTTGTACGTTATACGTACACGGTTATGCTCCGTCATGTCCATCTACCTCAGGCATGTATGTCAGTAACCTGCTGATATTTACTTCAATATCTCTGGTACATTCTCTGGACAGTCATTGTCTCTTATCTCCACCTGTATGGTGTCAGTCCTTGTGTGTCTATCTGGAGGTTGTTGTGTTGTCCTTCTATGTGCAGTACCTGAGGGTCATGAAGTCACACCCCATGGAGTGAAAACCTACATGGCCAATAAACTGATTCCGAGTCAAATGAAAACAAAAGGAAGACCGGCAGGACCTTTATAATCACAACCACACACAGAAAGGAAGACACACACACACACACACAAACACACACACAAAAACACACACACATGCAAAAACATGTTTCCCTGGAAATGAGCTGTAAAAGCTTTGTCCTGTCAATAAAGTTGGCATATGAAATCAAATAAGTGTTAGCGATAGCATCTTATCAGTTACCTCTGACTGCCCCAACGTGCAACATCAACAGATATGCCTGGGGACGGGACAGCTCAGAGGGCGGAGCGGTCATCTAGAAATCAGAGGATTGTTGGTTCGATTCCCAATCCCTGCAGAAAGCATGCCGAGTTATCTTTGAGCGAGACACTGAACCCTTAACGTCTCCCCAAGCTTTGTGCAGCTGCTGTGCTCACTGTTCCTATACCACAGGATGGGTTAAATGCAGAGAACACATCCCATCCGCCACAAAGTGATTTTTCCTCTGCAGGTTTCAGAGGTATGTCAGGCTTCAAGTCAGTGGCCGCACATAGGAGCAGATCTCAACACGTGAAACGTTGAGTGGCCAGACAATTTAACCAAATAGAGAAAAAAAGAGATGCTGCTTGCCGGGAAATGGGAAGATGGGACCACTTATAATCTAAAAGTCAAAAGTAATTCTATAGTGCACAACTGAAAGTGCAGGTGAGAGGGAAAAAAAGGCACACAAATGGATTACAAATAAAGAGGCTCCAGAGCTCTGTAGAAATTAATCACAAACCGTAACAAGCAGTCTCACAAGCCGACTGGTGGCTGATGTGTCAAAGATATCCATTGACATCCACTAAGTCCCAGCCTCTCGTGTGCAGTCCTCTTTTCTCATCGTCTCTAAGACTTCTCATGGTCAACACCTGCATTGCCTCTCCATTCACGCACAACAGCTATCTTTGCTCAGTTTTGAGTGCCATATTATTAATCTCCATTTGAATTGACATTAAATGATGCTTTTCTGCCATCGCGTTTGACTGGCACTACGAGTGCATCATATAATGGCACCTCTGATCCCTTCTACTCCGTCAGCCGAGTACACCAAGGCCGTATTCAGAAAAGCTCTTTAAACCATAGACATTACCCAGTGGAGCTGTATATGGGAACGCAAATGTCTGAATTAAACAGGCCAGATACTAAACCCCTTTTACCCACCCTGCTCCCGACTACTCTCTGTAATAAGTCATTGAGCCTTTGTGAGAATAGAGGTTATTTTCCAGTGCTCACCAAGCCAACAAGTGGGCGTGTTGATGTTTCTATAATATAAGTGGTGCGAAACCGCACCAGTGGTATGTGTGTTTATGTACGCATTTATTCATTTACTTGCTTATTCAGCTATTCATCTATTTTTCACCTTCACTGATCTGGCGACAGGCAGAGGCACAGATCCATGACTACTGGGACAGCATCCATCAGTGGGGTTAGTGGTTGTGTCAAGAAGGGCATCTGATGTAAAAGTCTGCCAAATCAGTACGTGTATAGGCAAGACCATACTGGATCGGCTGAGGACACCATACACAGTACAAAAGGAAACTATAAACTTCACTATGGCAACCCCTGATAACCAGGAGACGGGCCAGAGGAGAAATACTCTATTACCCATGTTGTAGAATTTCCAAACACATGTACCAAAGACAGTGGTGATTATGGATGAGTTGGTAGCCTCGCCCAACATCTGCATCATATCCTGCCTCCTGCAAACAGCATCCACGAGCTCCTCGGCCGCATTAACCAACTACGGTGTCTCAGCAGGCGGGAGGTGTCTGACAAACCATCTTCTGCTGGGGTAATGAGCATCAGAAATGTGCAAAGAGCAACTCCAGAAAATACCCACATCCCATTTTCTAGACTTGTCCTGGGTTCATGTGAGAAAACGAGTCAACATGGCCCCCACAACTAACTGCAGAGCTGTAGTTACTGATGGCACTATTTCATGGTCACCATGCATATTTCTCATGGCACCGCCTTGGCTCAGCAGGAACTTTACAACTGCAGCAACATAGCAGAGAAAGTGTGTGTGTTGGGGGGATGCACGGGTGTGTGATTTATGGAGGTGTGATGGGAGTGATTCCATTGACAGAGCAGCCAGCCAGCACAAGCAGCAGTTCTTCCCCTGTGCTCCTCATCATCGCGGAAGCGGTGAATAATCTCTCTCTCTCTCTCTCTCTCTCTCTCTCTCTCTCTCTCTCTCTCTCTCTCTCTTTCATCATTTATAGATATGAGATCCAGTCACCCTAAAGAAAGAAAAATACCGACGACGTTTGAAGCTTCACATTT
>OMLC01081999.1:0-10952 GCA_900302585.1 Regalecus glesne
TAAGGTTTCAGGATCGATCCCTGGACCTGCATACAGCATGTGGAGGTGTCCTTGAGCAAGACACTGAACCCCTAACTGCTCCCCGAGTGCCATATGTTGGCAGCTCACTGCTCCTATACAATAGGTTGGGTCAAAAATGCAGAGAAATCCAAATTTCCCCTTGCGGGAATGATAAGGGAATCATTATTATCATTATTATTATTATTATTATTATTATTATTATCTTAAAAAAAATCTCTCTCTTACTCTCCCAATGAACTTAGTGCATGCTGGAGCAGAAGATGATGAGAGCGACTGCATGTGTCATCATTTTCTATCTTTTCTACCTTTTGTTTGTATTGGCTTCCCAACAGATTTGTCAGTGTATTATTACTTTTTTAAATTTCATTTTATTCCAGAGCTGTTTCAACCAGCCTAGCTGTGAGTCATTTGGACTCGCCGAGTTAGCAGCATTGGACTGGAGAAGCTCACACACCAACATGAAGTTAACTCTGTCCAACTCTGTCAAATGCTCAGTGGGAGATTGCGGTTTAGTGATCAGTGAAATTGTCAGTTATGACAGAGTAAAGTCTGCATCTACAATTAATACTGGAGTTGTTATTTTTCTGAATTGTGCAGATAAGGTTAACGAGGTTGTCCAGCAAGGTGTGGTGAGCCAAGACACCTTTGCCAGGTGGTGCAACAGGTTAATCCAGCAAAAAGGATCATTTTGTCCAAAGTGCCATCATTCATTACCAATGGAACACCATAGCGAAAACTGCCGAGACAGAAAAAGTAATGCCCCCCTATAAAACTGCTTCCTCTGGGAAGTAAATGTCCATACTGAAGCAAGTTGAAGGTATATTTTTATGATTCTTAAGAGCAACACTGAGGAGTTGAATTTGATGTTATATGTTCAGAGTATATGGTTTTGACTATTATGTTAAGGTTTCTTCGGAGAAAATAGTGTTATCCCTGTGGAACGGAGGATCACCTCACCTATTCCTTTCCAGAAATACCAACTGCTCAGTCAAATTAAGATCAGACTGCAGCAAATGGATTAATTTATCTTTTTTATGAGGCCACACACACACAGTAATCCTGATAATGAAGGTGACTGGAGAAAGGACTGGACCAGTGAACCTTTTCAAGTAAAAAAACTAGTAATAGTTGTGGAGTTGGAATTCCTTTTTCTAGGAATTTGATTCTTGTCTGTTGGGTCTGACAGTTATCAGAGGCATCAGTTTAAGTAAAAGGCTTATATGAAAATGTAAACATGGTGTTTATTAATATTCAAGCTCCAGTCATAGGTGTGGAGAAATTAGTATTTCTAAATTACACTGTTAAGAAATGTAGCAGTGAAGAATGTTTTATTATTGGTGGTGATTTTAGGCATACTGAAGACAGCCATGCAGAGACTCATGTTGCTTCTCAAAGTCAAGTCAATTTTATTTGTATCAGCTCATTATTACAAATTAAAGATTTGCCTCAATGGGCTTTTAGAGTGCATTTTATTGAGGCTCACAAGTTGCGCGATATGTGGGGGGGGGATTTCATAACAATACACTCATGTTAAAGATAACCTACTGTCTATGGCCAGGCTTGAACAATTTTGCAGTTTTGAACATCATCGTAATGTTTCAAAAGTTGTGCGATCAGCCCTGTTGTGTTTTCTGATCACTCACTTTTAATGGTATCATTTTTTATAAAATGTAAAAACCACGTAGTTCCTACTGGCATTTTAACATGGTGTTACCAGAAGATAAGAACTTTAAAGATTTTTTGTCTGCTCTTGGAAAAACTACTGAAGTTTATCAAAAAAATCTGATGTGTCTGTACAACAGTGGTGGGATATTGGATAAGTCCAAATAACACAAATTTGTCAACAGCACACTTGGAATTTTACACAAACATTAATGAGTTAAATAAAACCCTTGGAATCTAAAGTACAAGAACTCTAAGATATATCTGAGGCCACAGGAGACAAAAACCATATTGAGACACTTGAAGTGTAAAGGTCTGCTTTAACTAATCTGCTGTTTTTCAACTCAAGGAGTTCTGGCTAACCCCAATTTTAAAAGTGTAGCCCAGATGGATATCTCATCATGTTTTCTTTGGCCTGGAGCTTAAGAATGGACACGAGAGGCTCATTTACTTACAATCTGATACTGCAATTTGTAAGTGTGCTGTCAGTTTTTCCAGTAGCCTAAGTGTGAGCATAGAGAGAAGCAAACAGTGTCTCAGAGGTTTTATAAAAATCTCCCTCATGTTGAATAGCAGAGTAATGCAGAGTTGGGGGCAGCTCTCTCCGATTAACTCTATAGAGCGTGCAGGGTGGGAAAGTTCTTGGAACTGATGATCTGCCTGTTGACTTTTACAAGTCTTTCTGGTTGGTGGTAGGGGGATCTGAAAGCGCTTTGAGTGGTCGCTAGACTAGAAAAGCACTATATAAAAATAAATCCATTTACCATCTGCTAGCAGTGCTAAATGATAGTCACGCCAGAGGGCGTCTGCCACTTAGCTGTTAGAGGCCGGTTCTTACCTTACTGCCTCAGAAAGGTGACCTACCTTCAGTCCATTGAAAACTGGAGGAGCGTGTCACTGCTCCCCTACTGATTATAAACTCCTCTCTAAAGTGTTAGCATCTAGGCTGAATAAAGGGATGGGAAAAGTGATTAATTGCGACCAGACCTAGTGTGTGACTTCCTAGAGATCTGTAAGCTGTATGACCTCAAAACTGGCATTATTTCAATTTATCAGGAAAAAGCTTTTGATCATGTCAAGCATGAACACTAATGGTTCATGCTCGACAGCCTTTGGTTTTGATCCTGGTTTTGACAAATTTAAGGCTCTATATGTTGACTTTTGTTGTGCTTAAAATAAGCAATTATTTTCAAATTCAATAGGTAGTTAGATAAGGCAGTGCCTTTTCTAGCATTTTGTATTCCCTAGCTTTTGAGGCTTTGTTGCACAAACTTAGATCTGACCTTCAGGGTACAGCTATTCCTGGTTGCAATGCACCTTTAAAACTATCAGTCTATGCAGATGATTTGGTAATTCTGGTGAATAACCAGCAGGATATTAACTTGGTGGTGAGGGATGTCACCCACGCTGACTTAATATCTGCATATATTCAGCCAAAGTTAACTGGATTAAAAGTGAAGCTCCCGGTGTTGGGGGTGTACTCGAGAAAACGCTTAGTTTGCCTGAGGGTTGATTCGTAATTACAAGTGGAAATGAATTTTAACCAAGATCTCTTACAGAGGCTGATTCCTCATCCCTGACACTTTGGTGTTGTCAATTGAATGGCATCACCTGCTGACCCCAACCAGACCTGCTATCCAAGGTTCAGGCTCTTCTTGTAAACCTCTTCTGAGAAAAACTGAACTGAATGCCTCAGAGTATGCGGCATCTACTATGGAGTGAAGAGGTCATGGCCTGATTGATCTGAGCAGCAACAGGGCTACTTTCCACACTATGTCCTATGGATTTAGTGTGGGGGTCTCTGGCTTGCACCATTTTGAGTCAGCCCGGTAGACTGAGCCTGAATAAATCTTTGTTTTTGATGGGCAAAAGCAGTTTGACATCAAGGAACTACCTGAATTCTATCATGGATTATTCACAGAATGGAACTTGCTGATAAAAAAGAAACTTGGAGAATGCAGCTAATTGTTCTGGCTGCTCTAGGAACAAATCATATATGGCAGACCCAAACATGTAAATTCCAGCTCCCTTATCTTCCACTTTGAGTTGAGATCAATTCATGTTATCACTGTGCCGCTTCACGAATGGAGCAAATCTCTCGAGTAGTGAGTGAACACTGTTGATTCTGTAATGACTCTGTTACACCTGATAAGAATGTTTTCCCTTCAATTAACATTTCTCCTGATTTTAAGGACTGGATATGCCCCTTTTTTTTTAAATGTGGGAATTCCTCCAAGTTTTATTTTAAAGATCCAAATGGAAGGTTAATATATAAAATATTTGTCAAAGTTTTGCACAGGGACAAATTAGGTGATAAAACTGACACTCCACGGAGAGCTCACTTAGGTCTAAGTGAGTATTAGGCTGCATAAAACAACCATTGTTCAAAAGAGGCATTGACCTGCAGTGGAGGGTTTTACATGGTACTGTGGCCATTAGTGATTTTTGTCTCCGTCTTAAATTCTGACATTTACCATGATTGGCTATTTTGCACAAATTGGGGAATTGTTTTGAATTGTCAACAGAAAGATTTTTTGGGGGGGGGTTCTTTTAGAAGACAGGAAGGGCAGTGGGCCTTAATTCCCCACTTTTGGCCTAAAATGGAATGGCGAGGGAAGGTTAGATGATGTGGGCAGAGTGAGTCAGGAAGTCTGATGGATTATTAAGGATGAAGTGAGGGCAGCTATGAAGAGGAAAGATTGAGTCTTCTGCTCCAGATGACATACATGTGGAGGACTGAAGGTTTTTAGGAGAGATGGCAGTGGAGTTTTTAACTAGATTGTTTAACAAAATATTAAAAAGTTAGAGGATGCCTAAGGAATGAAAAAGTTCTCTGATACCAATTTTAAAGAATAAGGGAGATGTGTAGAGCTGTAGCAACTACAGAGGTATCAAATTGATCAGCCACAGGATGATGATATGGGGAGGAATAGTAGAAGCTACGCTTAGAGGAGAGGGGATGATTAGTGTGTAGCAGTATGGTTTCATCCCATGCAAGAGTACCACAGACATGATGTTTGCTTTGAGAATGTTGATGGAGAAATATACTCAGAGGGAGTCACATGGTGTCTTTGTGGATTTAGAGAAAGCTGACGACAGGGTGGTGGAAGAGGAGGTGTGGTACTACATGAGGAATTCAGGAGTAAGAGAGAAGTATGTCTGAGTGGTGCAGGATATGTATCAGGGCAGTGTAAGAGTGATGAGGTGTGTGGTAGGAATGATGGATGGTTCAAGGTGGAGGTGGGGTTACATCAAGGATCAGCTTGGAGTCCTTTCTTGTTTGCAATGGTGATAGACTAATTGACAGACGAGATACGGAAAGAGTGTGCGTGAACTATGATGTTTGTGGATGACATTGTGATCATTAGCAAGAATAGTGGGCAGGTCTCTGAGGAGAGCCTGAAGATGTTCTTCCAAACACCTGCATTTAAAGTTAATAATTCACTCTGCGATTACACACATTACAAAATCCCCATCCTTCATCTCCACTTTCAGTTCCCAGCCTCCTTCATGAATACCAGAATGAGTCACAGACCTTTTGCATCATTCATTGTTCAGTTACTGCCTCTCTCCTCTCTCTCACTCCATCTATCTTTACTACGAGAGGATAGGTCACGCCGTCATATCCCTTGTTTCTCGCCCCAGGAGTTTATGCTCATGACTTTTATGTGTCTTTTTTCCATCACCTTTCATCTTCTGTCGCTCCTTCCCCCTGTTCATGCATTCTCTTCCTCTCTATGTAGACTCAAAACTCTCTTTTGCGGTCCTCACTCTCCATACGTAGCAGCAAACTGAGATGAAAGAATATGAAAGACAAGATAAGGTAAGACAAAGTTGTCTATGTTAATGAGTAGAGTTCTAATATGAGTTACAGCCCCCTCGGTAAAATGTTTAATGAACAAAGGGTTACGGGCAGAAAATGACAAACACACACATTTACGAAGATAATCAGGGACATTCATTCAACCTCAACCCTCTTCACACATATTCATACATGGAGATAGTCACATTTGCAAAAGTACGCAATCATGAACACAGGTGATAGGCTGGTAAACAGGTGGTTTGGATAGCTTCAAACAAACAAGATCATATTTTGATGTTTTTTTTCTGTGTACATTTGATGAGTCAGAATCTGACTTGGTTATTGATAATCACTCACTGAGGCCATTAAGAGCATTTCTGCTTTCAAGCTTATGCACAAACAAACAGTTTATAAACTTTGCTCAAAAGACTGCAAAAATAAGTCACAACTTGAACACAATTGTCAATTTAAACTCTCAAATCCAATGCCCACCATATCTGAGATTAAGTTGAGTGATTAGAGTAAGGAGGATTGCCAGGGATGTTATATACCAAAGGAGGCAAGACGCCCCCCTCTACCCTCATCCTTTTCCATCCCAGTGTCAATCCCATTATCTCTACCAGTAGTAGGGGGCGCAATTGGAATGTTGAAATTCAGCATCGCTTGCCGATTCTTACAGACATCCACAAAGATGAATCAAGAGAGATAGAGGATGAGCGTTCTAAAGGGAAAGACAAGGAGTAAAAAAGAACAAATACATAAGATGAATTGTAATGATGACAGAGCAAAAGACAGGATGGAGAGATGGGGAATAAGAGAAAAAAACTAGGGTTGGTAGTGAATAATCGATTATCGATTATTCGTTAATAAGAATTCATTCGAATAAAAGTCTAAGCCGAATGAATAATCACTCTAGTCCCTCCCATTACTAGAACAAGATTTGCCGATATCTTGCGCGAGCGCGATTTCCTACAGCAGACAAGACAAGAGGAAGCAGGCTAGGAGAACTGCAGTGTGGGACCATTACTCAAAGTTGGCATAGCTCAGTGGCTAGAGTGGTTGTCTGGTGATCAGAAGGTTGCAGATTTGATCCCCAGTCCTTCAAAAAGCATGTTGAGGTGTCCTTGAGTAAGACACAGAACCCTTAACTGCTCCCCGAGTGCGATATACTTAGTGGCAGCTCACTGCTCCTATACAATAGGATGGGTTAAAATGCAGAGATTGCAAATTTATCCTTAGCACTGATAAGGGATATATTTATTTTATTTTCAAAAGATAATAAAATCCACTGCAGTTACTGCGATGCTGTATTCACTTACCATACAACAACGTTTCTTTGGAGTCTCCGGTTGCGTAGGGGGTTAAGGCACCTATATCTCTGCGTCATGCAGCTGAAACAATTTCCAACCATGGCTGGAGGTCTAAAGTTAGTGGGGCATGATTGGCTAAGCCTCACATGAGTATAGGGTTTAGGTTGGATAAAGTATTCTAGGTTCGCTAGTGTCCCCCTCTGGATTGTCCGAGTGCTTGCGGTTAACTGAAAGTACTCTGCTTCGTTCCCCTGCGACGGCCAAGTACTGTGCTTTCCCCGCGAGACCGGGATGTGCAAGATAGCCAGGGCTAGTCGTCACGTGGCTTGGAGGAGACACATGCTACGGCTTCCTCCTTCCCGTCGATGCTCTAGAGGGGAATCAAAGAGACTGACCCAGTAGCAGGCAACTTGAGGAACTCAGGTGTGAATAAAAACAGGGATAATAAAAAATAACAAAAAAACAAAACGATGTCTTCTATAATATTAATTTAAGAAATTTTCATCCGAACATAAACTCCAGTGAAGCCAGCATCAGTGGAGGGCTCCAGTACCAAACCATTCAGGCTACACTAGCTAGGAGGATGTGTGATGACAAGCGAGCTAACAAAATTACGAAACACATATGGTTGTCAAAGACATGTTGCTTTTACATGTGGCTGACAGCGAGGCTCTCCGAGAACTAATGGAATTCATCAAGCTAGGATAACCTATTCCATCCAGGAAAACATTGAACAACCGTTTGGAGCAACAGTTTGCTGAGAAGAAGTCTGAGTTAAAAAGGAAGCTAGCTAATATAATGTTGATGTCACTTTAACAACTGACTGCTTGACTGCTTTGACCACAGAGAGCTACATTACAGTGTCATGGCACTGCATTGAGGAAGACTGGCAAGTGAGAACATTCCTTCGCACAGAGGGTTTTTCAGGGAGACACAATGCCAAAAACTTCATTGATAAACTCAAGGAGTCAGTGGCTGATTGGGGGCTAGTTGACTGAGTAGTTGCATTTGTACATGATAATGGCAAGAATATAGTTGCGGCAAACGATCGCTTTGAGTGAAGGGGCATGACATCATCCTTTAGCAAATAATAGATTAATTGTTCAATAACGTAATGAATAATTGAACATGAAAACTCCTGTTAAGTCCCATCCATTGAATAAACAGAGCCAAAGACAATGTTAAAAAAAGTCAGATAATAAGTTTGAATGAGAAAGTAGGGGGCAGAAAAGGGTCTCGTCACCCACATAGAATATATATCCGTCTCTTTACAAACCGGTGATTAAAGCGTAAAAGTATGACAGGGCTAATAGGTTATTGAAGCTCCCATTACACATGATGAATGGAATTAAAAGTGAATGCCTCCATGCATTGCAATCAATTATGGGATGCCAGTACAAATAGGTATGACAAATTACAGGGAAGGTCCTGACAGTGGTCCTTCCCTTCCCTCACACAGGGCGATGCAATGCATCTGGGTGGAGTAGTACAGTAGTAGAAGGAAGCTGCATGCTTGCTCACCTGCTTTCTAATCTCTTGCTTACATCCACTAGCAAGCCCTTATGCTAAACCAGTACATAGCCTCTCCTTGGCAAAGACCTCTGTCAGGACTTCTCACGGCCACATACAGTAACTGGGTGCCTTGCAGCCTCAGCCCAACTTAGTAGGGGACCCTGGAGTTGCAGTGGTCCCCAGAGGCTGTTTTTGGCCATCCACTGCCTTGGTGGCTTGTGGGAAGTCAATGAGAAAATGGCAGAGGAAGCACATCCCGAGAGATAGGAAATGTGGGTGTGGCACATGTTAGGCGGTCCTTCAAGTGTCTTGAATTTGTATTATTTTCTAGGATTGTGGTCACATTTTTTAAGCTAACGATTATGATTAAGAAGATGAAGAAAATAGAGCGAGACAAAGTTGGATGATGTGGAGATGGTAAATCAGGGAGTGCAGTGGAAGTAAGTAGGGAAGAAGTGAGGGCAGCTATGGAGAGAATGAAGAGTTGAAAGGCGGTTGCCCCTGATGACATATCTGCGGAAGCATGGAGGTTTTTAGGAGAGATGGCAGTGGAGTTTTTAACTGGATTCTTCAACACAATCTTACAATTTGAAAGGATGTCAGAGGAGTGAAGAAGAGGCATACTGGTACAAATGTTCATGTATAAGGGAGATGTGCAGAGCTGTGGTAACTACAGAGGTATAAAGTTGATAAGCCACAGCATGAGGATATAAGAGAGAGTAGTGGAAGCTAGGTTAAGAGGAGAGGTGAGGATTAGTGAGCAGCAGTATGGCTTCATGCCATGAAAGAGCTCCACAGATGTGATGTTTGCTTTGAGAATGTTAATGGAGAAATATGTCTGAAGTAGTCAAAGGGTGTCTTTTTGGACTTAGAAATAGCCATGAGAGGGTTCTCAGAGAGGAGGTGTGGTACTGTACGAGGAAGTTGCGAGTGGCAAAGAAGTATGTAAGAGCGGTGCAGGACATGTATGAGGGCAGTGTGACTGGTGAGGGGTGTGGTAAGAATGATGGATGGTTCAAGGTAAAGGTGGGGTTACATCAAGGATCAGCTCTGAACTCTTTCTTGTATGTCATGGTTGATGGATGAGATCAGGCAGGAGTCTCCGTAGACTATGATGTTAATGGATGATACTATGATCAGTAGTGAGAATAGAGAGCAGGTTGAGTTGAGTCTGGAGAGGTGGAGGTATGCACTGGAGAGAAGAGGAATGAAAGTCAGTAAGCGCAAGACAGAATACATATGTATGAAAGAGGTCAGGCAGTGGAATGGTAAGGATGCAAGAAGTAGAGGTGAGGAAAGTGGATGAGTTTAAATATGAGTTTAAATACTTGGGGTCAGCTGTTCAAAGTAATGGGGCATTTAGAAGAGACGTGAAGAAGAGAGTGCAGGGAGAGTGGAAGAGGTAGAGAAGGGTTTCAGGGGTGAATTAAGAAAGAAGGGTACCAGTGAGAGTGAAAGGGAAGGTTTACAAAATGACCAGCTATGTTGTATGCTTGGACACAATAACACTGACAAAAAGACAGCAAGAGGAGCTGGAGGCGGCAGAGTTGAAGATGCTGAGATTTTCATTAGGAGTGTAAAAAGAGGACAGGATTACGAAGGAGTATATTAGAGGGACAGCTCAGGTTGTATGGCCTGGAGACAAAGCAAGAGAGGCAAAATTGAGATGGTTTGGACATATGTTGAAGAGAGATGCTGATATACTGGGAGAAGGATTCTGAACATGGAGCTGCCAGGCAAGAGGAAAAGAGGAAGACCAAAGAGGAGGTTTATGGATATGGTGAAGGAGGACATGCAGGTGGCTGGTGTGACAGAGGAAGATGAAAAGGACACGAAGGGAGGGATGATCCACTGTGGTGACCCCTAACGGTAGCAACCGAAAAGTAGCAGCCAAAAGTAGCAGTAGCAGTAGTAAATAGTAAATGGACTTGTTCTTATACAGCACTTTTCTAGTCTAATGATCACTCAAAGCACTTTACAATAAATACCTCCCTTTTACCAAGCCATGCGGTGGGATAGGAACCCGTGACACCTGACTCTCGGCAGTGCACTCCACCTGCTATGCCACTGCAGCTCTACAGGCAATTACATTCCATAAGATAGTTTCAATAGGATTTACGAAAATATTTAGAGTCAAAATAAATAAGATGCTTGTTGAAAGTTGTCTCTCATCATCACAACTAAACCAAAACTATTTAATAAAAGATCTAAAAAGGGCCTAAGCCAGCTGACTATACAAAAAAAAAAGAACGAGCACCTTTACAACTGGGAGAACTAAATTTTGAAATGAATAGTTGATTTGATTAGATTTCTGCCAACTCTGCAGTTATCCAACACAGTAACTTCAGAGCACAGGTACACAAGGCCATCCCCCCAAAAATGCCCTCACTGTGACCACAGTGACTCTGAGATCAGGCTCCTCGGGTAGCTCCAGCTCCATCAAATCTGAGAGGCTCATTTAACATGTTACATTAGTCCCCACCTTGTGGGACTGGACACAGACTTAGATGGAGTTTGTGGGATAAGGTCAGATGCCCCTTCCTGATGCCCCACAGTGGATCAAACCCGATGCCTTTGGCTCGTCAGTTCCTGAAACGAAAGTGCTAACCACTGAGTTACCATGGCCCCTACCACCATCTAACCTG
>OMLC01082003.1:0-17784 GCA_900302585.1 Regalecus glesne
AGAGACATAGAGAGAGAGAGAACTAGAGAGAGAGAGAGAGACATAGAGAGAGAGAGACATAGAGAGAGAGAGAACTAGAGAGAGGGAGGCGTACAGGGAGAGAGAGAGAGAGAGAGAGAGAGAGAGAGAGAGAGAGAGAGAGAGAGAGAGAGAGAGAGAGAGAGAGAGAGAGAGAGAGAGAGAGAGAGAGAGAGAGAGAGAGAGAGAGAGAGAGAGAGAGAGAGAGAGAGAGAGAGAGAGAGAGAGAGAGAGAGAGAGAGAGAGAGAGACAGAGAGAGAGAGAGAGACAGAGAGAGAGAGAGAGAGAGCGAGAGAGAGAGAGAGACAGAGAGAGAGAGACATAGAGAGAGAGAGAGAGAGAGCATTTTGCTGTGTGTAAGTCAAAGAGACTGGATCAGAAAGTGACTGACACCCTGCTGACCTCTACTGACCTTTCCCATTCATGCAAAGCCCTTTCTCGATGGTGTTCAGTTCCTCTGCAGCTTACTTTGGTTTGATCCTCCTAGTCTCTCCGTTAGCCTTTTAATTACACAGTACAGAGTGTTGAAAATGCTCTTTCTGGCCATCGACGTGTGGATTCGCATCGCATCCAGTCAATAGTTTGTGTTAACCTCACCATATGTGGTGAACCATCTTTTCCCTTTTTCCTTGACACATAAACATCATAGGCAGCATTTGTGCACGTAGCACCAGTGCTACGTGCACAAATGCATTAAGGTCCTGGGTTCAAATCCAGACCCAGGTCTATTGTGCATGGATTTAGTATGTCAGCCCGTGTCTGCATGGGTTTCCATCGGGTGCTCTGGTTTCCTCTCACCATCATAGAGACATCCATCTTAGGGTTAATACTCTTGCCCGTGCCCCTGACCAAGGCAATAGGAAAAATAGCTAGAGTTTGCCCCTGGGTTTGCAGCTGCTCATTGCTCCTATAGAGTAGGATGACTTGAATGCACAAAACCAATTTGCTCGTATGTACATACGGTGGCCAACAGCTAAAGCCTCTTCTAGCTTCTGTAGCCAGTATTAGCATAGACATACCAATACACACCACAGACCCCAATTTGTATTACATTATGATCTGTATCTGAATACAAAATGCATATAAACACACTTGTTGAGGGTAAAAGAATAGCATGGTATTAGGGCATGCATCTGTCAATACGGCTCATTGACGGATAGAAACATGGTAGAAGTAGAAAATACATACTCATAATGGTATGGTGTTGATTGACTACAGCCAACAACAATATTATTATAATGACTATTATTACCGTTATCAGTGTAGAAAGACTGTGTTCTATGTGACATGAGTGTGCCAAATCCCAATATGTATTACACGTAACATATCATTACCACCGTTATTATAACTGTTACTATTAGAATCATAACCATCATCTCAGCCATCGTATTCTTCTTCCTCATCTTCTCCATTGCCCTCCTTTATTGTACATCCATCCATCCATCGTCAACCGCTTATCCAAAGTCATGGTAGCAGATGTAGCAGTTCCATTCGGACACCCCAAGCTTTTCTATCCATGGCTCCACCCTCTGACAGTGAGATCCTGAGGCATTTCCTGGCCAGGGTGGATTCATTATTGCAAACATCTATGATGGTTTAGTGTTACAGCCAGTAGAATTTGATAAATGAATGAAAAAAAACACACTCAAAAAGTAATTTAGGGATATTTAATTACTGCGTGTTTATGATTTTTTTTAAATCGGGCTTGTCCGCTTCAGTGACTAGGATTTAAGGAAAAGGTTTTAGTCCAATCCCGCAGACAGGAGATCCAACTCAAACGCCAGCACTTGCTTCAGTTACTCAGCCTTCTGCGGATGCACACTGCTATCTAATCAGAACATGCCTCATAATCAATTCTCATTAGAATTTGCTTGCATGTGAAAGCAGAGGGTGCCAGTAGGGGGCGATGTCTCTTCAGCCAGCCAGTCCTCTGTAGCCACAGATCAGGACAAGAGCACCGCTGTGGACCGAGACTGGGTCAACACATCACTATCTCCGGGGATTTTTTCAAGTGTCTACCGTGGCTACTTAGTATGAGATTTGCCAGGGGAAAGGGCTAAACTCCCACTTCCACCTCGGGAAAATGAATTTAGAAGCCATGGGATTTCCCTTTGACCCTTGCTACCCTCTCACCCCTACTGCAGGGATTACCGAAATATAATGCTGCTGTTGGAGGAAAAAATTCATACCCCCCATCCCCCAAAATGCAGCTTTTCACAGAGAAAGACAGAAGCCTCAGCACACACAGACAACTTGTTTTTCTTCTTCTCTCTCTCAATTAAACCGAGGATGTGAAGCGGTTCTCAGTGTCTTGTGCTCAGTTATGTTTTCACAGTCCACAAAGGGCCCTGTGAGCCTCTCATTTAGGTAACCGTGGAAAAGAAATCAACAAAATTAGAATGACAAGATTTAATGTGACACCAGTTGTTAAACATGAGAAAGTGAGTATTGGTTACATGGCACAAACTCACTGGCATAGAGCTCCTCGACAATGCCAAACTGACATGGCGTGCAGTTTAGTCAAAACTGAGCCTCTCCTAGTTACTAACTTATTATATAGACTGGTGACCTGTCCAATGTGTTTCCCCACCTTTCACCTAATGAGTGCTGGACTCCATCATGGGCCTGATGGATACACACACACACACACACACACACACACACCAAAAGCTCCCATAAGCTGTCTTGAAAACTTGGAGGTGCTATATACATTTTTATGTGTACGGGTGTGATTATTGTGCAGAGTGAGTTTCAAGTGGGCTGTTCTGTTCTGGTTTCATGTACTGTGAATGATGTAAACTTGAGTGACTTATGATGGTTTCTTGTAACTTCAGCTTGACGTCGTGTTTGGGGTTTGTTCTCCTATAGAATGAGTTGTAGGTAGTATGGCTGTTAGTATGTGCTACGGAGTGTTTGTTATTGTGTAGGGTGAGTTTTGAATAGTATAGAATAGAATGAGTTTTAGGTAATATGTGTGGTTTTTATTTTGCCAAGGGACAACGGACAAAACTTAGTCTGGTCACTAAATGTGGTATATTTCCATCTGACTCTAAATGTTTATTGATGTACCCTGTCTCTATTGACATACATACAATCATACATACATACATACTACATACAGGTAAGCCTGCATAAACGCATACACACGGTAAGGACCAGACGGTTAGCCAAGCTTGTGGCTAGACTAGAGGTGGATCTTCCACAGTATTTACATTCTGATATACTGTAGGGCTAAATGCCAAGCTTGTTTGTTTAACACTTTGTGAACAGGAATTCCTTTGGTACCATTCAGACCTGCGTGCATTTTATTGGCTTGTGAGGGATTTGAGCAGGAAACCAGAGCTAATGCCCCTCTCCCACTTCAAACGGATGCCAAGAGCCCTAAAATGTCACGGGGGTGGTTACGGAGATGAGGTAGGTGGGGGCAAAGGGGTGAGGGTAAGGGAGGAGGAATTAGGATCTGGGCCTTGCTAGGCCAAGGGAAAGAAATCCACCTGGAAATTGTGCAGCCTCACTCGCTTTGCCCCGATGCTAATCATCGTGTGGTGGAGGCGGCCGTACATGGGCAGCCTAGGTAGAACAGATGCACTGTGGGCTAGCTCAGGCAACTGTGCCAGTTAGCGCCAGGGTCAAACTGAGGTATTGTTGCAGCATGACGAGAGGACACTGTAACTCATAGTTCAAACCCACTGACAATTTTCCTGGTGGGTTTGCCATGAACTGGGTGGTCTTATAGGTTTGATCGTTATGACTCGAGTGCATCCCAAAGGCTCCGACTGTTCTGCAGTGTCAGTTCTATGTCTTACCCTCGATGGATTTCCTAGCCCTCTCAGATTGACAGCTACAGTGAGTGTAAAGTTGGAATGGGAAGCCGTTGGGTGTGTGTTGTGGGGTGTATTGGTCACTGGGAATCCCAGAGTGCCTTTCTACTCTTGCCAGGAGCAGTGTTTATAGGAGTTTGTCTCATTCTCTCCAGTGTTAATTTATTTCCATAAAAGCAGCCATGACACATTCTCTCCTTCGACTTTGCGTGTCGGCCTGTCTGTGTGGCTTCGCCGAGCTATGCTCCCTCACTCCTCTCTCTTCTTTTCTCTGGAGGAAAATATCAACCATGTTGACCTCTGCCCTTCGGCCATTAGGACCGTGATGGTATTGATGCTGATGCTCAATGTTATAATCATCATCATCATCACCATCGCTCTGGGTTTCTCATCTCACGCTCTCCTCTTTCTATATTACTCACGGACATCCTCGCAATTGCTGTGTAGAATTCAGCATGTCTGGACCCTGCTGTTGCACCGTTCTGTGGTTTTTATTATCACCCCTCCTGTGTTGTTATGCATCCCGTGGTGGGCCATTATGGTTTTATCTGTGCTGATGTATCAACATGTCATGGCACAGCTGAGCTGAGTTTCCCATGTCTCGATCCCATCCCCTGAATAATCTCCCCCTTGCCGTGATCATATTCCTCCCTGCTTGTGGATCCATTTGGCAACTGGAAAGCACCACCGCGTCTCTCAACATTGGGCTTAACACAGGGCTCATGGGGCTTTGCCTGCAGACACCGTTGACGCGCAAAGATTCAGAGAGCGACCTGCAACCTCTGCTGTTGCGGACAGAGTGAACCAGTCCTAATGGGTGCTCCTCTGAGGTTCTGGGGGCCGTGGGGGTCTGTGCCAGCCTCTGGCAGTGTTTGTCCTGCGTGTCTGTCTTTCTGTCACACTGATATGATCCACTGCAACTTAATGAGGGAGAACAAGGCTGAGAAATGAGGCATTTCCCGGTCGAGGGCTTTATTCCTGCAGCATGGAGGATCACGTTACAGCGTTTCAAAGGGCGGTCATGACAAAAAAGAAAGAATGCTAGGAAGCATTTATAAACCTTCTGCTTAACAAACTGTCCAAGTGTGTCTCACTTTAAGTCCAGAAACAGGAAAAGCTCAAGCTCAAGATGGATGGCACCGGGATGACTCCCTTCTCCTATTGTACCATTCCTCCTCCTCCCCCCCCCCTCCTGAGCAGAGCTACTCTAGGAAAATGGTACAGTGGTGTCATTGGGTTTGCATTGTCATCCGCCGAAGAATTGTTCCAGGGAGATGAATACAACATTCCCAGTGTTGTGGGGCTTCACGAACGTCTTCCTGTTTCCATTTCGTCGACCTTCACTGATGCCAGAATTCTGAAGTCAAATAAGGACGGCTGCAAGTTGTTGCTGTTTTTCAGGAGTGATCTATTTATCATAACAGCTGACTTGTACAGACGAAGGATAGAGAGAGTGGTCATCCTGTTTTGACCATGAAATACGATGGGCCGTAAAGGCAGTTTTATCTGACCCACCCATCCATTAGAACAACATGGATTCTGCATTAGTGTCTGCCAGACACAAAGTTAGCCCATGTGCACGTAGTGCAGCTCTGTTAAAGGAAAAGGCCATGTGAGATTCCTCCATGAAACCCATGCATGCAATGGCTCTAAAGCTTGAAGAGAAAAACACGTTTAGTGGCTAACCTATAGGGAAGATCATGTATCAATACAATGAGCACTGATCAACCCTGTCAAAGATGAATAGATGAACAACCCAAATGCTCGACAGAGAGCACACACAAGGTTTATTTTTATGTGCCTGGGTCCCCCTGCTGTGGGGGTGGACACAGATTTAGATGGAGTTTGGGGGGTATTAAGTCCAGATGCCCTTCCTGACACCCTGCGATGGGTTCAAACTCACAGCCTGTGGCTCATCAGTTCCCGAAGTGTCCGTAGTTGATCTACCGCCGAGCTACTGGAGCCTCTGAGGGCACATATGATGGAATCCTCAAAAATGAAATAGGGCCCTAGGGCTTTTTAAAATTTTTATTATTTTTGCTGTACATCAAATTGAAAGTGTAAAAGAACCCTTGCATGCCCCTTATACCACTGCTTTTTCCTGCTCTCCATCACAAATGCAAACTTATACATACACAGATACACAGACTCCCATCCCATACTGATTATTTTGTCATCAGATGGAAACCCGCTCCCATTTATTGGAGGTTTCCGTGGTGACCGTATCTGTCTCCGGGCTGACGCAGAGGGGAGCATCAGGGTTAACCATGTGGTCGAGTGAGGGCTGCCGCTGGAAGTTGGGACTGGTTGGTGGTTTGCGCAGGACAGCAATCTGAACACTATTCCTCTGAAGCAGGAGGGCGTTGAGCTCTTCCTCAGTAGAGCTGACTACCGGCACACCATTCACCTCCACCAACCTGGAAGATCACAGACACACGACAGCAAGAAGATGCTAAAATGTCAGAGCAAGACAAGACGGAATTGAACATCCATCCATCATCAACCGCTTATCCAAAGCCAAGCCCTGGAGACGTCTTGGAGCCTATCCCAGTGCTTTTTAGGCAAAAGAGGGAGAAACACCCTGGACTGTTTGCCGTACCATCTATAGTCTTCAGCAGTTAGGGATTCAGTGTCTTGCTCAAAGACACTTCGACAGGCTTTCCAAATTTTCAAATGGTACCGTCATTAGTGTGCATCCTGAAGAAGTAAGATGTTTAATTGTAGTCACTATGATGTTGTACCAAAGGTGGGGTGGTGGTAACTCACTGAAAGAATGGATGCTTCATGTAGCGATGAGCCAGAATGTATGAGTATGAATCCACCCTGGGGCATCAGGAAAGGCATCCAGCCTTAGCCCCCCACACACACACACTTTATCTAAATCTTTGTCCAATCCCATATCATGGGGACTAATCCTGAGATGTAAAAATGGGCCTCTACTATCTCGTACCAAGTGAAAAACTCAACGTGCAAGGCGTTGCTCTGATAAGATCCACAATTAAACAAATCACTGGGTTTGAAAAAAAATGGGGCAAAAAATTTCTCCCTCTAATTACTGCCAAATACTAATTATCTCCGTGGTAGAGTCAACTCAGTGTGGGGCCGTGGTAGCTCAGTGGTAGAGAGCACTAACTTTGGGAACCGCTGAGCAAGAGACTGCGGGTTCGAGCTCACCAGGGGGCGTCAGGAAGAGCATCCAGCCTTAATCCCCAAGCTCCATATGAGTTCATGTGCTAGTCCCACAACTTGGGGACGGATCGTGACGCATAAAACGGACCTCTCATTCACGTTAGGAAAAAAGTAGTCAAGAAAATATGTCACAAAGACTTCACAATAATCTGACCACACAATCATACAATAGAAGGATCAATAAATAATTAATGATAATTAGATAATGGTTGATTAATGGTTGATTAAGGCGAGAGTCGAGGAGTTGCAAAATCAGAACTTGACATGAGCTCAGGGGTTTCATCAAAAGATCCACACTACTGACAGACGTATGCTGTCGGATAGAGACACTGAGATGAGCAACAGAATGTAAAGCAGCTTTTGCTGACTCCTGACTTCTGCTGATCCATCACTGACAAAGACAGTTTGTGCCATGATGATCTGAGGGAGCACCCACACACCCTTCCTCGAGTTCACAAGGATCAAACTTCCCTCCTGACATTAGCAGCTCACTGTGTGTGTATCTGTGTGTGTGTGAGTGCGCGTTCGCTTCGCCGTGTCACTCTAACAGTTACAGTAGACTACATGGCTGCATGACTACACAGAATTCTCCTCCACTCCCTCCTGCAGCCAAGTCTTAAATTACAGTGTATGCCTGTTTTGGCGACAGCCTCTGTTTCCATAGCTACTGAGCGGGGAGGAAATCTAATCTGTTATCTAGGGATGGGAAACGATAACCGATGTGGAAATCTGCGGTGAAGCCCGGATGATGAAGTAGGAGTCATAGTAGATATTTTATCGAGAACCTGAGGTAAAATCGGTGTGCATGCCTGTGTGTTTGCCTGCCTTGCATGTGCATTTGCATGTGCGTGGATGCAGGTTACCTGTCATCCACACAGAGGCAGGAGTCGGCTTGCACCAGAACTAGGCCACCGTCTTCTCTGTAGCGACAGGTGAAGCCATAATGGCCGCCCTGGCCTCGGCTCTCATGGACGACCAGCGGCATGGTGGGACACCGTAGGGACACGAGCTGAATCAGGCTTTCAATGGTGGGACTCTTCTTCTGTGCTTTCTCCTGCACCACAAGCCCAAAATAAACAAGATAAAAGTCATGCTATACATGCACACCCAAAGCTGAGGCATACACGTAGACTCGTGCACATTATTTGGAAATATAACCAGGTGGCCAGGTTTCTCATTTGCACAGAGCATGCACCTATTCAGCTAAGAACCTGCATGTGACATGAAGAGACGAGTTTTTCTTTTAAGACCTTCTTTATTTTTAAAGCCGTTCGGCACAACTGGCTTTTCATTTTCCTGTGGTCAAGCTAAAGTGTGCCTCGGCGCACATCTTCATTTTTGAAGGGAAAAGCTGACCATATCCCCGTCGACTTGCATCCGTATCCTACGTCCATTATTGCCCAATCAAATCACAGGAACCGTAAAAACGGGGTTGATTTGTACTGTTGTGATCCTTTTATTCTGCTCTAGGTTTGCATATTATTCATCTTGGCTATATATGAAACGTGTCTTTTGAAAAAAGCGAAAAGTCTTGTGGTTTCCAACACCACCACGTGGAAGTCACCATGCGATAAGGGTGAGGGGCCAGGAGACCACCAAGATATAATGATTAGCTTTAGAAAAGATCACACCACAAGTAGCTCTCAGGGCACACAAATAACTTGTGAGTCTGACCACTAAATTCCAGCAATCCCTCGTCTGCACACCCCCGAACCCGCCCCACCCCCGCCGTGGCGTGTGAATGCCTCGCAGCGATGGAAGTTGTCTTGCCAGGTTCAGGGGTCAAAACTAAGGCTTTCTCCACAGACACCAAGGGTAAGATGGGATATCTTGGCGGAAACATAGCAGAAGCCTCTGGAGAGGAGGCATCCAATGTGCCCTATTTTCCTTCTAGCTTCCCCTTGATGCTGGACACACGCCAAGAGCCCTAAAGAATTTTCTCTTCATATTCTCCTTGTTTATCCAGAGGATCTGACTCAAATCCCTCGACTACCTGGGTCCAGACGCACTAAAGTTACGGATGACCCAGATGCTCTCCGGCCACGGCCGATGATAGCCTAGGAAGCAATAAAGCCGCTGCTCTAGAAGATCCAAGCGGGTCAACTTCACAGGAAACAAAACCAACACAAATGAAATGAATTGCAAGAATAAGTTGTCCGACTGAATTAAAAGGGAAGACAAAATAAATACAACTCTTATATAGGGACAGTGCAAATTGGTGAATATTTAGAATGTAAATAGACCATAATTAGCCACCCGACTAATTTGCATATATTGTCCCAAACACTTAGGGCTTGGTCCAGTGTCTTGCTCGGGGACAGTTTGACACACTTTCTAAAGAACCCGAGGATAGAACCACCAATATCCCAGTTAATAGACTGCCATCTTACCTTCTGAGCTCTGCCACTGATTGGTGTTTGTTGAATTTAGCTTAGCTAAAGCATCTATAAGCATGATCTGAGTTCTGTTTTTACGTGCCGTATTTAGCTTCATCGCCATCACAATTGGTCCCATCTAAGTCATCAAATGAAGCCTGGAGGATTCAGGCAAGATGGCCTTCCTGATGCCCCATGGGGGGTTCGAACCCACAACATCTGTCTCGTCAGTTCCTGAAGTGTATGCTCTACCACTGAGATGTTGCAGCCCCTGATAAGTGATACAAGAATTAACTTCACTTTTCGGCTTGTTCCCTGTTTTTCAGGGGTCGCTACAGTGGATTTCGTAGTTTCCATTGGCGGCCTCAACCAGTCCAGTATGATCTTGTCGGTGTGCATACAGATTTGGAAAATTTTTACATCAGATGGCCTTCCTGACACAGCCGTTAACCCTATGGATGGGGACACGGGTAAAATGCTAGATGCCATCCCAGGATTCATGGACTTGTGCCAATGCCTGTCGCCAGAAGTCATGATTATTAACTAACTGCTAATTAATACAATAACAAGCATTAAGTAGCTGTTAAATATGTCCTGAAGGCTTCCGGGGCAATAAAGGTACAAACTAGTGCCAGTATGTGATGAACACCATCAGTAAATTATTACACAAGTTAATTTTCAGTTAAGTGTTAGTTAATGCTTATTAATGCATTCACTGACTATGAGTGTACCTTTATTTTGAAGTGTTGCCAAGATTTCAAATGACAGCCTCCTCGGGAGTAACCCCAGTACAACGATTCCCCCTCAGCATAGTTGAGGCTGTTGAGGTCCAAGGGGCTGCCGTAGCCCAGTGGTAAAGTGTGTGCTTCAGGAGCTGACGAGCCAGATGTTGGGAGTTTGAACCCACCGCGGGGTGTCAGGAAGGGCATCCGGTCATAATCCCCCAAGTTCCATCTAAATCTGTGTCGTCGTCCCCCCCCCCACAACATGAGGACTAATGGCGACACATAAAAACAGACCTCTGTCAGAGTTGAGGCCATTGAAAGATAGACTGTGAATGGAACGCCAGCAACGTCTCGCTGACAGGTCGGACAACATGGATCCAGGCAAGAAAGCATCGCTACGCTGTCCCGATTAGTGGTGGGGTTTCAGCGTGACCTGACTGCTCGAGCCCCGGAGACGTTAACACGAAGGGGCCTTTGGGTAGGAAACGGGGAGAATCTAACCGCAGGGAGCAACAGTGCACAGCAACCACAACTTGCAGACTGGTCTGGTTTTTTTAGCATGGGAACTGGAGACACCCCAGCCAGCCCCTGCAGCCTCCCTAACCTCAGGGGTACGCCGTGGAGCAGAGGTGGCAAATCGTTCTTCAAAATCAATCCATCTTCAAAGAGCATGTGGGTCTGGAGAGAGGAATATATTCGTATTCATTAACCCCAACCCCCCACACCCGGTCTGTCCAGAGTGCTGTGTGTGTTGTGCTAGTTAAACTGCTTATTTAAAGTAATTTCCGTTGTCCTTCGCCTTTCTCCCCCTCTTGTGTTCTCTCACTCTCCTATCCCCCCTCTCCTCGCCACTGCTTTATTGATGCTCTTCAGTTCGCAATAGATCCTAGAGATTAGACGGCCGATGATGAAATATTTCCTTATTGTCTGTAATGCAGGACAGCCTACTAGAGCAAACACGGGGCGGTCTGCTCCCTATTAAGGGCTGCGGCTCCATCAGTTCCCAGGCTGCTCCTCAGCCCTGACCCGTGTGTTAACTCTGATTAGGTCATATGATAAACATTAGCGCTGCTGTTTTTCCCACAAACTCAGCACCTAAAAAACCGCGGCCCTGGGGCAGCAATGTGACACGGGGGCACTGTTCAAAGCCAGAGCCCGCGTGTGTCCTTTCATGGCACCTCGTTAGGGCTTCTCCAAATGGGATAAAAAGACACACACTTAAGAAAGAAAAGAAAAAGACAGGACATCCAGGGGGGGGACTGGAGGAGATAGTTTTACTCCGGCCCTGCCCGTACTCCTGCAGCGTCCCAGTGGCTTTTGTCACACACGTTTCATTGTTGCTATGGTCACAGACTCTCAGATGTCCGTGCCCGAGTTGGCCGTCAGTGGAAGTGTTCAGCCGAGGGATGGATGTTGGTCATCCCGGCATGTCATCTCATACAGCTGATAACTGTGCAATTTCATGAAATAGTGTGTAGGATTGAAAGTTCTGCCCCGAGATGGAAAGGTGATCTGTCCAGGGTGTCTTCCTACCTATCACCAAATGAGCACTTGGATAGGCTCCAGCATGACCCCGTGACCCAAGTTCAGATAAATGAATGACCATGGATGGATTGAATGGTTATATCCCAGCAGAACCAAATAGGAGGATCACAGGTTGGTCAGTATATAAAAAAACAGGTCATTTTTTTTGGCGTCATGATTGGACTTTGATGAGCTTTTGGGGATTAAGGCCAGATGCTGTTCCTGATGTCCTGTGGTGGGCTCAAACCCGCAGCCTCGTCTCTTCAGGATCTGCTAGTGCCTTTCCCCGTTTTCATTGGAGGGAAATCAGAGAAACACCCCAGATAGGTCACCAGTCCATCCCAGGGGTTGGGTGGGGGATTAAGGCTAGATGCCCCTTCTGACATGATGGGTTTGAACTTGCAGCCCCGAGCTCGTTAGTTCCCCAAGCACATGTTCCACCCCTAAGCTCCTGCAGCGCCATTTCTCTTATTAGATCAAATCTTATTAGTAAAATGTACCTTTTCATAGCAATCCTGCAGGGTGTTTTGGAGGTGGTTCAGCTGCCGGTTGAGGTGAACCAAGGAGATCTCCTGCTTGAACACCTGGCAGTTCAGCTTCATCTTCTCCACAAGACGTACCTCTAATTTCCTAGAGAGGAGGACAATCTTCATATAACTTATATGTATTCCTTTATAACCGCAGTGACCACATAAATACAGTGCTGCATTCGTCTGCCGTTGAGATGAACGATTTGTCGAATTTGTTCCCTCACATGTTTTGAGGTTAAAGAGTAACGAAACCCTAGACCGCAGTAGTGAAATGGCTTAAACGAGAGGTCCGTTTTATGTTTCATGATTAGTCTATTGTGGGGGGTGAACACAGACCCATATGGAGCTTGGGGGATCAGGGGCGGATGCCCTTCCTGATACCCCCGTGGTGGATTCGAACCCGCTGACTCTGGTCAGTTCCCGAAGCTCACACTCTACCACTGATCTTCCGTGGGCCTGTGAGTTGGCTTAAATAAACCGTTTAAAATCCATCTAAAGGCTCAAAACATGCTAGACTTGTCTTCATACCCTGTGATGTCGACATAGAAGGATTAATTAAATGCCACACCTCTGCAGAGAAGCCGTCTTCCTTCATTTGTTTCGGAATAATTGACTCCACCCACATAAGGCAGGGCAGATCCAAACCGGAGGTGAACTCAGTCTACCTACTTGTCTGCATGAGCAGCAGCATGTTCAATGTTGTCCTCAAGCATCTGCAGGCTGCGTCTCTTTTCCTTCAGCTGACCTTGGACCATCTTCAGTCTCTGCTCCAGCTCAGCAGAGCCCAGCCCTGCCACAGCCACCTCGCCGTTCACACTCTTCAGTTCTGAGCAGAAGGTTACGAGGTCACGGTGAAGCTCTTGAACCTTGAGATCGAGAAGAATACCATTTAACATTGAGTAATACTTCTAATTGGATCCAAGATACTATTGTCTCTCAATCCAACATCACTTTTAATACAATTACTAATTGGTTAGAAGTTGTGGGGTGATGTGCTCTGGCGACCTCTAACGGGAGCACCCCAAAAGTGCCAGTGCTGATCAATAAGAAGTATTATGAAGAATGTCCAACGTTGATGCAGACCTCATGAAGGACATTCTGCAAAGAGTCCACCTGTTGGTGAAGGTCTCGGATCTTTTCCTGTTTCGCTGGTTGGTTTAACTGGACGTTCCGGTTGACGCCACCATTCTCATAAGAACGGTTGACTTTCATGAGGCCTTGAGAGTCGATGGCCCTCAGCTTCGTCTGTGAAAAGAGAGCATGGAGTCTGATGTGCTGATGCTCTACAGCGGCTGCTACCAAACATGCCAATGTGGAGGAAATGACATGGCTCCTAAACTACCTTTCTACACAGGTGCAGCTCCAATTGCCCGTTGACCAATGGCAACGTCAATAAACTGCCTATCTGTTGATCTGATGAGAGTTCCTCTGAGGACCCTAATGAACAGAACATACATAAACACCTGGGACAAGAGGAAGGGATACGGCTTGTGCAATATATGAATGTGGAAGGTTTTTTTTTTAAACTCGTGAACTCGTCCACCACTCGGCTTTTTCGTGTCATTCTTAACTTTGCTTATCACTGCACTGGTCGTTTTCAAATCTGCCTTCCAAACCGTTCGAGTTGGCTTTGCTTGTATGTGCTGCATAGTTTCAAACCTTGCTTGGTGGTCAGAGTGAGTACATCCGTATCCTCTTTCATTCCAAGCATCTTGATACATGACTCTATGACTTTTCCAATCGTTGTCTCCCTCGGCGTCCTGAGGTGGACTATCTGTTCTGAGGCTTCAACAAAACACAACACTGGGATCAGCAGTAGCACAAAGCATCCGTCTTCAAGATAGGTTCCAACATTATTGTGCCCTCCCAGGGTCGGGTTGTAATCGATTACACGTAATTGGGATCATGTAATCAGATTGAAAAAAATGGAGTAACTATAATCGCCCCGGAGGACATTTGAAAAAGGAATAATTTGATTCTAGCTAGATTGACAAGAAGTGCCCGATAACATTATTTTGGGTGATGATGAAACCTTTTGTCTTGGTAGCCAGTGCTCTAATAACTCGTGAAAAGAGCATCTGACATATATGCTTGGTGAGACCAGAAAGAGAGCTGAGAAATGAGTTTGATGAAGATACTGTTGGCAAACTGAAAGCTGCCATGACAAAGGCCTGCCCTGCTGTGTGCATAGTTGTAACACCTAATTCTAAAAATATGTGTTGCCACTTCCTACTTCAAGAATGGAAGACATGAGAGGGAGGGAGAGGGGTGGACTTAAGGGATTCTCTGACTGTCTATCACCTGCAGTTTGTGGCAGTTACTGTTGTTGGTGGGGGTAATTTGATTTGACCAACTGTAAATGGTGAATACAGAAAAGGCTTTTTTTTCCACATTGGAGCTGTTTTTGAGATCCTTAAAGTGGAAAAAAAAATCAAATTTGTGCAACTCTTAGGTTGACTTTGTGTGGCTCCGTCCATTCCTTTAGAAAAAGGGGCAATATTTTCAATGTTTGATTTTGAATTAACGTGAAGTAATGTCGAATCCCAAAGTACACAGATTGGATTACGTTTTTGTGATTCACCAGATTACATTACTGATCACAAAAAGATTGCCGTGTCATTTTTTTGGTTTCAAAAGTAATCTGACCCCACCCTGTAGCCCACCATAGCTGCCTATGAACCTGCAGCTAATCTCATCATTTTAGTTTCTGCCTCTGCAATGCTTAAGCAGACTCCCCTGGACAGGGTGTGTTGTCTATTGTGGGGCTTTGACTCAGCTCCTCTCTGTAATGTGAAGACCCGAGCAATAAAAATGAAGGTAGCATTATTGGATTCATGGCGTGATCCAGCTCAGAAGCCGTACGTGCTTTAACTCATTCCAGATCCTGTAACAGGGCGCTTAATTCATTCTCTGCAGAGTGAGATTAGGTGCCTTTTTCATGTAAATACGAGAGAATCAGGCCCAGCTCATGTCCGTGTGAGGATTTGAACGAGACTCCTCTGTCGCTGTTTAGTCTCCAACCTGAAGACAGCTTGTTGAAGCCAGCAAGTGGTCCGGCTAAATACAATACCATTGATAGTGATCTCAATCAGCTGGGAGTTCCTCTGTAACATGCAGCTCTGACTCTTGGCTCTGTTATGGGAGGGGAGAGAAAAAAAGACAAGAGACTGAAACGAGGCTCCTTTTCTGTTTTACTTCCCTTCACGTCGACCCGGAGAATATGAATGTGTACATAAGAGGCTGTACCTGAGCTTGACGGAAGAGCGATTCATGTTGAGGCAGCTCACATGGGGACATGACTTAGACTTGCACATCGAGACTAATGCTGCAGTAAATCTCTCAACGTTACTAGGCCCAAAGGTTTCTCCGGAGGGGGGAAAAAATAAAAGACACATGGACATAAAGCTCGCTCTGACTTACAGAAACTCTGCTGGCACTCTGTCAGTCTGAATATCACTGCGTGGCGTTGTAGTGTGGCGACTTTACCGAGCAAGGAGTCGACTCTCCGGGTGATAAAGCTGGGAGGGTGGAGCTCCTTGTAAACGGCTGACAGCAGCAGCTCCCTATCTTCCAGGGTGGAAATGTGGAGGGCATCCAGCATGGGCATGTCTATGGAGGCTATGTCTGCCCCGCACAACTCTGTCTCTGCAAGAGGAAATACGATCATAAACACTGTCAGGATCCGAGGAAATATACCAATACAATAACACGAACCACCATGAGAACACTTCCACATGTTTGCTAGTTATATTTAGCTTATTGTAATGAGCACTCGGGATAATATAAACTGATACGCCCCGGCTTGTTTCAGAGAACTTGTAACTTTCCATACACTTTACCAGAATGTCAAACCTCGGGATAAAATACTTGATGATAATGATCCTGATTGACAATCATTTGTTACCATTGTCATCGTTCCCTCTCTGTAGAGCTTGTTGATGTACAGTTTTTCGATTTGATCTGCGGTGGAGATGAAGCAAACCCAGTAATGTCTGCCTTGATCATTCTGCCACGGGGCTGGGAGAGGAGACAGACCGAGGAATGCAGTTTACCTCTGATGAAAGGGAGGCATTTCTCCAGTCCAACGCTGCTGAACCATTGGCAGACTTCCTCTGTGTTCATCTCCCCAAGAGATTTGGCTGCTTGCCTGTCCATGTCCTGAAGATGAGGGGGGGGAAAGGTGCTGCGTTTCAACATGGTCTGCTTCCACAGGGACAAAAATGGGATTCACTTGAACGTACTGCACCTCATCCACACACATGAGCGGATGATATATATAAAACCAGACTTTTAGACGTCTGGTTGTTACCAAACATTGGCTCTGAATGAAAAGCTACGCTATGCAAAGCTAGTGCGGATGGTACTTGACAGCCCGTGTCCGTTCAAATGAACTCTCTTCAAACAGTGAGATAATGAGTGTCTCGGCAAAACACAAACAGCTTTGGATGAATAGTAGATATTGATTGAGAGTAGAACGGCCATTAGCTGTTTGCCAGGGTCGTTTGTAATTGTTGTTTGTTGTCATGGTGACAGCACACATCTGTGGTACTGTAGATGTTGTACTGCTCCACTGCTTGTCGGGTTGTTACCACAAAACTTCACGTCAGTGATCACGGAGAGAGTCGAATCAGTTCATCTGCACCCAGTGATTCATGGAGAGAAACGCTTCATCCATCATACAGGTGACTTCTTCACTCTGAGCTGACTGCAGCCTCTCCACCCATATAAACGACGCAGTTGCATAATGACTCAAACCAACAATGGTCTCGTATGCAAGTGAGACATTGGCTGGAGTTTCAATGGTGATGAGTACTATTCATAAAGAATCGGGGAATAGTTGCAACCGCAGCAATGTAAGATGATCACAGATGTACTCTTAGCTACCCCCCTCCCAGTTCACAGATGGTGGTTCTCTCTTCACAGAGATGATCTTTAACACCTCTTTCAAACCAGGGGTCCTCCCTATCAAGAATGTGAACATCCTTATCCTTGACAGAGTGGCCACCGGTCTATAAATGGGTGCAGCCTGCAGAGTCCTGGCCTGACACGAGTTGACTCTTCCCTTGCATTGTGCCATCCTATTGGCCAACATTTGTCTGGTTTCCCTGGTGTTCAAGTGACAGCATTCCTCTCAGGTCCTATCAGGGCACGGTATACTGGTCTATTTGTTCTGAGGGACCCCATCCTTGGGGCGGACCAATTTGTGGCACAGCGTGTTGTTGGAAAACAACTGAGACACAGCGTTTGGAAAGTAGGGGTCTCAACTGTTCCGAGATCCCCGCTAATATGTAATCACCACTGCTTTGTGCTTAGGCAGCTGTTGTCCTTTTCTCTCCTTGGTTGGCTGGTCTCAATTCAGTGAGTCCACGACTTAGAAAAACCCGAAATAAGAGTCCATAACTTGCCACGATGGATGGATGGATGGATGGATGGATGGATGGATGGATGGATGGATGGATGGATGGATGGATGGATGGATGGATGGATGGATGGATGGATGGAAGTTGAAAAGACACCCTTTGCAAGTAAAACACATGCACACATTGCTGGTTTCTTTTTTGACAGAGCATGAGAATTAGAAATAAATATAGCAAGACAAAT
>OMLC01082005.1:0-10340 GCA_900302585.1 Regalecus glesne
CTGCAGAGCTGCACCTGTGGCGTGGAGCCTGTGGTGGAGACGTGGCCGTCGGCTCCCCTGCACACATAGCTGGGCCTGAGCTGCACACATAGCTAGGCCTGAGCTGCACACATAGCTGGGCCTGGGCTGCACACATAGCTGGGCCTGGGCTGCACACATAGCTGGGCCTGGGCTGCACACATAGCTGGGCCTGGGCTGCACACATAGCTGGGCCTGGGCTGCACACATAGCTGGGCCTGGGCTGCACACATAGCTGGGCCTGGGCTGCACACATAGCTGGGCCTGGGCTGCACACATAGCTGGGCCTGGGCTGCACACATAGCAGCTCTTAATGACCGACCTTATGCCTCACTGCCAGACCGGGTTCCACCTAAACTAGTCCAGCGTTGAACAAAGGACAGAGCAGAGGTGCCGCCATGCCAGAGGGCCCGGAGAGGACACAACACGGTCCTCCACCGCGGTGCCGCCACACAGACACAGTCGATGGCTTCAGTCTGCACCTCTGAGCCGACACATCTAGTTCCACTGGCTCCAGATTCAGGAGCCAGAATATTCTATAGGGACATTAATGATGATCATAACAGTAATAACAATAATAATAATAATAATAATAATAGTAATAATAATAATAATAATAATAATAATGATCATAATAAATGACAGGCCATCACACTACTACTAAAATGAACATCATCCAGACGTAAACCTCAGCAGGACGTTCGTCCACCTGAGCCCTGCTGTGTCTCATCCATCACCATTTGAAGTGACCCTTTATGGTGCACACTGAAACTTCCACCATGACCAGTTTGGAAAAGCCCAGCAGCCACACACATCCACTGGGAGGGTTACCTCAGATCCAGTACCCCCCCTCAGAGGTGGACCGGGCCCCTGTCCTTTCACAGATATGTCCCATCAAAGACCACCACACTGTGGAGCGGGCCCCCGTCTCAGTTCTGACCAGTTATAAACCATTAACAGCATTTTGAGCTTCAGGGGGGGAACAGACACGCCCCTCTCACATGGGGGGCAGATTCAGGCCGTGTCCCCTCTCTGATATTCACTCGTAGAGTCCTGAGCTCACCCTGGGGAGCTGTCAGAAAGCTGCACCACGTCTCTGCATCTGAACCCTCGTCTGAATAGGTGTGAGATCGTAGGGGCCACGGTGGCTCAGGGGTAGAACTCTCCTCAGGGACTAACGAGCCAAAGGCTGCGGGTTCAAACCCACCGCGGGGCATCAGGAAGGGCATCTGGCCTTAATACCCCACAACTGCCCCGAGATGGACCAACCAACTGTCCAGGAAGTTCCTACAACTTCTGCCTACGGAGCACTGTGATAGGCTGCTGCAGATCCATGGCCCGACTTGGGATGAGCGGCTGACGATGAATGGCTGAACGTCAGGCTGTTTATATTCCATCAGGATAGACGAGCCATCACTTCTGTCCAGTGGTCAGCGAGAAGCTAGAGGCATGCTTCAGTGGACGCCACGGACGGTAAGGAAACGTCAGGCGTTCATAAAGAACGTACGGCCTTGCTCCCCCATCTTCTCCATCTGCACCTCAGATTACTCCCATCCCTCTGCCTGTCTCTGTCCTGACGGACATGAGGAGGGAGGGGCGAGGGTCTGACTCCCCATAGCCCTGCAAAATGAGAGCTGGACAAAGACCAAGTCTAAAGGAACGAGGCTGCACTGGTGGAGGACTGAGGGGTGTGTATGGTCTCCTTTAGAGGGGTCCCTCCTCAGATGCCCCCCCCAGGCTCTCCTGTTTCATTTCCCTGACAGGATCTCCCCTGTGGGCCTTGTTCCTCACCCAGACAGGGGCTCTGAGGATGGGCACTGTTTTCCACTGTACAAAGAATGGGGTCGCAGTGTCTCACTGGCTCAGGCACACACGTGGGTCTCAGGCGTCACGGGTTTGAATCCCACCACGTAACTCGGTAAATGTGAGGCATTCACAGTAAAGGGCTTTGAGTGGCCTCTGGACTAGAAAAGTGCCGTTTGAGACCAGTCCATCCTCCGTTTACCACCATCCTGAGCTGTGATGCAAGGCCACACAACATAAAGTCTGACTCGACACACGCCAGTCATCAGCTGACCTCATGCTGGACACAAGCCCGGCATCATCATCACCACCATCATCAACATCATCATCATCATCACCATCTGGGAGTTCTGGGACTCAGTCACTGCCTGTAGGGACGCGGTGGACTGGCTCCCTGGACGACCCGCAGGCTTCCTCCTCACTTTAAACTCCTCGTAGCGACAGACTGGTGCTGAAGCCGTGAAACACACCCGAGACGCAGACCGAGGTCCGGGCGAGTCACTGCGGGCTGCTTCTCGGAGGCTTCGCCTTCACAGCCGGGCTCGGATTAAACGCAGGGAGACGCGCAGCAGACGGAGTCGGACGGTAAAGAGGCGACGTGGCTCTTTGCCCCGCCGCCGTGTCCCTCTGACGGTCCCTCACCCCAGCGGGCCCCCGCTTACCTTCTTCTTCTGTGGTTTCGGCTTTTCTCCTCCAACCAGGAAGTCACAGGTCCGGACCAGCCCGCGCTCCAGCCGCGCTCCAGAGCCGGCGGAGGCGAATGACAGGCCGGCCGGCGAGCACGGGGAAGGCGGGGAGAGGGGTGTGACGACTTATTCTGCATCCCCCAAATAATCACTGCCTGTACGGCTGTGGCGTCGCCTTGTTTCATTCTTTATTAGACCGTGGACATGATCTGTACAAGCACACTGAAGGCGGGTGTCATGTCAATGGGTTAAAATAAAGTTTGTTCAGCTTTCAGTCAACTCTGTTTAACTTCGTTGAGGAACACTTGGAATGGAGACACACTAGCTTTAGCCACCAGGCTAGTGTTCATCTGCAGGCCCAAGCACTTCAGAGGTTCAGGGTCTTGTTCAACGACACGTCGTCGACGCACCTTCTGAAAGAACTTGGGATCGAACCCCCGATATTCTGATCAGCAGGCGACCGCCCTGCATCCCGAGCTCTGCCACCCTGAATGACCTTTAATGCCCTAAAATAGTTTAAGATGACAACGACGGTGGCTGGTCAATACACGTGTTCCTGCGACACGGTACTTACGGGATACACATTCTATTGGGTTTTCGAAATATGGCAATACAGCGGCAACGGATAGACGGAGCTGCACAGCTGGTAGCGCGCTCCCTCTGGTGGACAGAAGTAGAACTCCATCAAATCAGGGTCCTGCAGTCTGGAGGGGGATGTGCTGGAACCCGGGGTCGCCGGTGTTTAATCAGGGCAGGACCACCATGAGTAGTGTCCATTTTCACTGCACCACAGAACAGTATTAGAGGTGAGCATTCCTTAGACACCAGGACCCGTTCAAAGCCAACAGTGTTGCCCTTTACATTGGGCCTCATGATTTAGAGGAGAACCTCGTCTTTATTCTATTTTCACCATCATGACAGAACACAATGCAGCAGAGCCCACAGGTCTTCTTAAACAACACCCTCATGGTGGCACTGCATGAGACAACCAGGGATCCACTTCTGGCACTTCACTCTCATTCTAAAACCCTGTAGACAGAATTTAGCTTAGATCCACAGAACACTGGGTTTGAGAGCACTACAGTACAAAACAGTAATACAGACATGGTGGCTGTGCTTATGAGTGGGACATGAACGGCCTTCCACAACCTCAAACGTCATCTGAGCAGCCTGGCCTGATCAGTCATGTCCCTCTGAGTCTGTCATAAACATCTCCAGTAAGTAAAATATCCTTTACGAACATCCTCCTTCCTCACAGACATCCCATTTGATCCAAGAGTCCCCGACTGATCCTTTTGACTCACACAGTCCGTGGTCGGCTCCCCTCCCTCACAGTGAAATCACACCATGTACCGACGGGCCCATCAGCACTGTGGCAGTGAGGACCACATATAACACCCTGTACTGTAAACCAGCTCATTCATCTATTTGTCAGACAGCATGGCCATAATCATCATCATCATCATCATCATGAGGCCTTCATCTGATAATTGAATCCAAAGCTCCAAATCTAAATCCATCTATACAGTCACAGTAATAATCGTCCTGTAGAGGGAAGCGTCACGGCTGCTCATTTGATTTGAACAGGAAAAGCAGATTCAAGAGAGTATTTTTTTTTTATATGAGGAAATGGTTCTAAAGATAATCAATATTCTTTTTTTCATTTGTAGCAGGGTTTCTTTTTCTATGCTTCACGCCACTTGCTAACATTAAACAACAGCTCTATGCAAATGAAAGTAAGTGGTTTGAATGTCTGTAGGTTTGCACCCTCGCATTGCTTTCCATGTTTTTAGATTTCATTTTCATGAATCTGGTAAACTGATGTTTGGTTATTCTCTGTTGGCCACCTTATGAATGGCCACAGGGTGGACTACATGGGCAGGTAGTTCAACATGAGGGTCAATACTTACACACCAGAATGGCCTCTTGGACTCTGTGCTCTCACATTGACAACAGATGTCCTTGATGCATGGAGACTATTCAAGTTACAAATGTTTACAGTGAGAAAGGAGATGAACACTTCTTTGACTCAAGAATTGTACTTCTTCATGAAAGACACATATAAATATACAGGTACCTTAAGCTTTGCTCCCTGTAATTACATAAACAAAATGGTGGCATATTGTCCAAGAAAAAATGAATTGATAAATAGAATCTATAAAAAGGTCAATAAATAAAATGTACAATGGGAACACTTTTCAAAACGTTCAACAAATAAAATATCTAATCATATATCATACTATAAATAATGTGAAATATAACAGAGACTGGTGGGGGAAAGGAAGATGTCAGTAGCTTACACGTGTCGTGCACATCACATGGAAATAAAATCCAGTGCAAAGTGATGTGCTACTCTAATAACACCACAGTGATGGAGGAGCTGAACATCCATCCAACAGAAACACTGAGTTCCTAAACAAACTTCAGTCTTACAAGAACTGCCTCTAGGAGTCATTTAGAGACAGCCTCCGGCTGACACACGTCACAGACACACGTCACAGACACAGCTCAGACAGGAGTCACTGTCAACCACTCTGTTGCTCCCCACATTACAACCAACCTGGTTGACATGCAGTCGTAACACTTATGTCCCTGCTGACAGTCATATCTAGAGCCCCTGCATACAAACCCACCAGAGCAGACTCAAGACAAGGTAAGAGAGACAGAGACAGAGAGACAGAGACAGAGAGAGAGACAGAGAGAGACAGAGAGAGAGACAGAGAGACAGAAAGAGAGAGGGGGGGGCCACTGAGAGAGAGAGAGAGATTATAAATAAAGATACGTACAGAGTTTGCGCCAGATAGGACAGACAGACATGGGTAGAAATAGTGAAAGAATGCACTTATTGGCCATAAGGACGGAATGTTTAGCAGATGAGGAGTCCGTGGTTCCAGTGAAGGCAGATTGGTGAGAGAAAGAGTTCCCAGTAATTGTAGTAATCCAAGGAAAACTGAAAGCCCAATGTCCAGGAGTACAATCGATTGTGAAGAGGAGGAGGAGGAAGAGAAGGAGGAGGAGGAGAGGGCCAGTAACACACAGGGAAGTCCAGTTCAGTCTGCTACCTAAAAACAGAACACCCATTATTTAAATCCGCAATGAGTCTTTTTAACAACTGTCATACGAGTTAAACTACGAGAAGGTAAATTTAAAACAAGGGAATAGAGTATTGACAGAGTTATGCTGCCACCTTGTGGTTGAGGTGATGACCCAGCTATCACAGGGGACCAGCCAAGTCTTCTTCCCAACAATTCAATGAACTCAAGAAGTCTAATCACATCTCACATCCGCATCACAACAACAGATCCGTCACTTAGCAGACACTCTGAGAAAGGGTACAAATGCATGTTGCTGTGGGAACAACAGGTCTTGACTTTGGCCCATAGATCTTATCTGTGTGCCGTTTATTGGACTGGATGGATGTGTAGGTCCTCTGAGTTGGCTGTTGGCACAAACACACCAAAGGTGATTCCCAGGGTCCTCTCAAGACCGATTAAACCCTGAATGCCATTGAAACATAATTAATGAATGTGTATTCTCTTGACTGTGGACGTTAATCTCAACAAAGGCCAACTGTCCGGGAATGATCCGACACCAATTAGACTAATCTGATTAATTCCTTCTAAAATGTGGAGACAGAGCTGCAATCCCAGAGCTGGCCCACAATACAGCCATCAACCTGGAGAAGTGATTTGCCTCTGAATCAAGCACTTGAGACATCCTTTTTCTTTCTCTCGGAGAAGAAACAGGGAACTTTGAATAGAGTTGAAAACGGAGAGGTATGGGAAAAACAACTGCTGCAAACAAATCCCAGACATGCATTCAGTCTGAGCTACCAGGCAGCGTAGCTCTTCTGGTAAGGCTAAACTCAGACTCTCAAAGGCCGTAGAGCTCATGGTGTGCCTCAGACTGGGTCTACATCTGGTCTGGACCTAAACTGTTGGCCAAAAATTCCTTCTAAGGTCACCAACCTGTTGTCTACTTGCTGCGTGGTTGTAGTTGGTGGGGCTGATGTGGCTGTTGCTGTGGTGGACGTGGGTAGTGGTGACGCGGGCTGGACATGCCTCCACTGCTGCTGCCACCGCGAACTGAGTGTCCCATCGAGGGAGAGGAAGATGGGTGCTGTTGGTGATGATGGCCAGCACGGATGGGCTTGGCTACAGAGGGGATGAGGAGAAGGCCCGTTATGAAGTTTGCTCATTCAAGTCTTTTACATTTTACCAAGCAAATTACCGTTGAATCTTAGAGGTAAAGCACTTTAGCGGTTTGCTTTGGTTTTATTTCAGTTCAACAGAAATAATTAATTCTATATCAGGCAGCTCAGAGGTTACTAGCTAGAGGCGGTGCAGAGTAGTTACAGAATGAGCTCCACTTTTACGTGTCGCCACCAGTCCCCATGCTGTGGGGGTGGACACAGACTTAGATGGAGCTTGAGGGGGATTAAGGCCAGATGCCCTGGCTCAACGGAGTAGTTACAAAATAATAATTATAGCTATAAAGTAACGGATTTACTATAAACCAATTTATTCTATTTAAGTTACCTTGTCAGATATGATTTAAATGGTGACAGCTCTGAAAATGACAGCACTCAAAACTACGATAGAGTTCACAAAAAACTGCTCTTAGAACAGTTTAGAAACAATAAAGTCACTCTATTTGTAATTATTCCAAATGGCTAACTTTTTGCCCCAGTTTCAATAGACAATGTAACGGTACATCTTATCTTATCTTAACAGGAACGCCTGTAAATCTTATCTGCTCATCACCTATTTGAGCTGAGGGCCCTCTCCTCGAGACGTTTTTGGAGCGCACAGCCTCTTTGATGCGGTCCACCTCTTGCTGGTAGCGTCTGCGGTCCCTCATCGCTCCCTCCTTGGCCCCTCTCAGGGCTGTCTCCAGGGACTTCACCCTCTCCGCTGTGGCCCGCAGCCGCTTCTCCAGCTTGGGCAGCTCACAGCGCAGGTCTGCATTGTCCCTCACCAGCTGGAAAACACAGCCCGGGTACGTTTTCCAGATGCCATGTATGTCAAATGAGCGTGTTTGTGCACAAACACCAGAGCTTGTGGTCACAGGTGCATGCAGCCGCTCGTGGCTTTCAAAGCAGGGGGCCGGGTGGGGTCATGGGAGGTACAGCATTTTGTTTGGGGATGGAAAAAGAGATGCATGCAACCTGCAGCACCTATGCAGGGTGCACTTTGTAAAAGTAAGAAGTCTGTGTGTAGTCCCACCTGTCTTAGTTTTTACTAGCTTAGTTCTCATTGTCATGATGAAACTAACAAGATGAACACATTTCTGAAAAGCTCTGTGCGAAGAAAATTTAGTGAAGCTCTTCTTGTTGCAAAGAAAAAGGAGAGAAATCTTCATAATGCTTGAAACTAAATGTAATTTTTTTTAGCCAGCAATTTAGCCACCGCAGCAACAAGTTCCCAAAGTTTCTTATCCGCTTAGAGACTTCGGCTTCAAAAAAAGGTTCATTTTTGCACCTTTTAAATCAGTGCAAACACTTCCATGATTTAACTGCACTTCAAACTATCACTAAAATAGGCCCAATGTTCAACCTGGAAAACATGCCTTGTTTGTGTCGTTTCATCTTTGGCGGGCTGTGAATGAGGACTCAGAGGCCAACACTGCATTGATGAAAAACAGGGAATTATGAATGAAGTGGCTTTTGGACAGGTAAGGAGAATTTATTGCTATTTTTACTGCTCATGGTGTTTGCTTGGACCGGGGTCAGAAAACATCCCCACAGGTCAGTGGCAGCATGAAACTATTCTGGCCTTCCCAGTATTCAGGATGGGTGTGTGTCTATGCATGCACATGCATTTGTGTGTGTGTGTGTGTACGTGGGCCATGATGTGTGCTCATCCCTGCCGGGTCATGACCTACCTGTTTGTGGACCTTGGTGAGCTGCTCCAGGTTATTCTCAAGGAAAATGATTCTCTGTTTCTGAGCCAGACTGCCTCCAGCCTCGTCGATGTTGCTGTCTGCAACCTGGTTGAATGGAGGAAGATGGAGATTAGAGAGGCTTCGCCCGATAGTGTAACACATGACTGATAATAATGTTACATCTGCATCTACACACAAGCTCATCATATGAGAAGACTTAGTTAAAAGAAAATAGTCATAACATTCTACTTATTGAATTCAGACTCTTGTCTTTTCAGATGCACGCAGCTTATCATCACTTAGACCAGGTAAAATAAATTATTTGATGCCATTTGTTTCACTTATTCTGTCTCCGCCAGTGTAGGATTAATCTACATTACATTACAGTGCATGAAACTGGAATTACCCGGATGGAAAACTGGGTCAGTTTGAGCAAGTGGTATCAGAGACTTCCCAAGTCCTCTCAGCAGCTACACATATACCTATGCAGACATATCTATAATCATAACACCAACACATGACAGAGACATTGCATCACCAGTCACAGTGTTGTGGCTTGGGGGCGATGGAAGTGTGCGTCTCTGGTATTTGTTAAGTTTCTCTTCACAAGATCGTTTCCAGATGCAAATGATTGTTTTCACATTTAAACACTTAAAACTTTTAAATTCATCTGTAATGTGACTTTTTGAGTATCCTGTCCCCAACCACCAGCCGTATAAGTCATCTTGGGATATGGTTGTAAGCCTCCCTTATTGGAGACTTGGGACTTTTCTGTTGAAATGTGAAAAATACGATGTATCATGTCCTTCCCTGCAGACTCCCCCACACATAACTGAGCGTAAGAGGGAAGCTCCCACATTCAACTAGTTTGGAGTGGTGGAGCCTTTGGCCATAGAAACCGATAACATGAAAACAAAACAATGATAACAGTCCTGCTAGCGTCAGTGGTAGCTGATGACGCTGTAAATGGATCCACATGGTGATCAGTGCGACACATAAGAAGACTACTGAGAGTGAGGACGTGTCCTGCCACACAGATAAACCTGCTGTACAGTAGCTCATGGAAAAATGAACATTTTATACAGTAAATGCTTAACTTACATTTGTGACTCGTACGGCCATGTCTTCAATAAAGAGCTTGCGTAGATTGTAGAGTGTCTGGAGCTCTTTGGTCTGGAGGAAAGATAAGGGCCCTCAATGTCAGATATACTGTACTCTGATGGTAGCCTTCACATTACACTCTCACTGTTTACTACGTCTGACGCACATGCCAATGCCTTTCCTGAAAACCTTTTCAACCCCAGTTGGATCTTTATTTGGATTCTACATTTACGCTACAAGGCTTCATGCTTCGTCTTTACACAGTGGTGTGGAACTGCTCTGTGTTCGATGGACAGTGTTGCTCTCAGTAGGTCAGTCATTTACCTGATGCTGACCTTGACTTACTGGGGGGATTTAATGGACTTGAGCACATCTTGCTGAAAGTAAACCCCTGGCATGAGGGTAAGCCCAGTGTCTGGACCTTAGACCAAACTCCTGAAGAGGGCGTAAACCCAGAGGTATGATCAGAGTCCTTTCTTTATGAGACACACTGTACTGGATCCTGAAACCAAAGCATTTGGCTAATCCTCAGTCCCTCATGATGTAAGCTGTTTTAAGATTAAGTGTGAAAAGCATACATCTGTTTATGTGACGGCTGACATTAATCCACCTACCACAGTCTCTTCCAGACCCTTCAGGTCCTCCTTTGCTTGCTCTCTCTTTTCGTTCAGGAACCTAACTTAGCAACAAAGATAAAGGCCAGTCAACTCACAATACGATAGCAACCTCAATGGTGTCCAAAACGCAGAGGACATGCAAGTATAGCAACATCTGAGGAAATACAGAATTTACTGACATTTTATTTATTTATAGTTGCATCTATTTTTGGTATCAAGTCAAGTCAGTACT
>OMLC01082006.1:0-18507 GCA_900302585.1 Regalecus glesne
ACCCACATTCATGAGAATTCGAAATTAAAGTACCGTATGGAAGAAACAAAACTTATGTTGAAGTAGTTAGAGGATCAACAGACAAGAATTCCTGCCGCATCTTGCAATGAAAAGATGCATATGTGTGTAAATGCTTGGAATGGCATTAAACTAGACATCAGAGCTGTCTTCAAAACACTACTTGTAAGAAATGCACAAAATGGCTCTTACGAGGTGAGGTAATGTTGGTGAGAATCAGCAAAGAGGCTTCCATATATCAAGATGCAGCATTCCTAGGTGCCGTGCATAAAGTTTTCGAGTACAAAACACAGCAGTTCATGCCATTTTTGAATCAAATGAAAACTACATACGATGCGCTGTTTTGTGAAGAGAATAATGGATTCGCAGGGATCTATTCTGTGAGAACAATATTGAAAAGAAAAGTCTGTGTGTTTTGTAATCTATATTCATGGAAAAAGCTGTGATAGTAGCATATTCATGGTGGTAGAAATTTATGTTTCTATTTTTCCAACCCCTCCCATTATATTTTTGCACCACCCTTGTTTAGTCCACCCACCCCCTATTATTGTTATTATTATTATCATAATGATTATAGAACGTTGATAGGAAGGAGGAACCCGTAGTATGTGTCTCCTCCAAGTCACAGGACGACTAGCTTTCACTATTTTTCACATTGCAGTCTCACAGGGAAAGCACAGTGTTTGGCTGTTGCAGGAGAACAGAGCAGAGTACTTTCCCTTCACTTAACCCTGAGTGCTCGGATGACCAGAAGGAGACACTAGCAAACCAAGAATGCTTTATCCAAACTAATCCCTATACCCATGTGAGGCTTAGCCAATTATTCCCCACTAACATTGGCCCTCCAGCCGTGGTTGGAAACAGCACAGCTGGGATTCAAACACCCAACTGCATGATGCAGAGATGGACTGAGCATAGGTGGCTTAACCCGTTATTCCACCAGAAGCCCCCCACGCACCCTTATTATTAAGGAGGCAAGAGTAACCGGGCCTGTTGCTTAGAAGCAATGAGCAGTTGCAGCACACAAGGACCAACTCCAGGACTTATTCTTGCCTTGGTCAGGGGCAGAGGGAGGAATGTTAACCCTAACATGCATGTCTTTATTGATGGTGGGAGGAAACTGGAGCATTTGGAGGAAATCCACGCAGGCATGGGAAGAACGTACAAACTTCACACAGAAAGGACCTGCAACTGGATTCGAAGTCAGCACCTTCATAAAACGAGGAAACCGTGCTAACCACTGCACCACCGTGGTGACTAGTGCACAGAGAGCCACATCATGGTTCTTGACGGATATGGGTCAGGATCCAGTGGCATGGAGTTCAAGATAAAAGGGGGCCCATTTCTGCTTACGACATTCATCCACCTTCCCAGCCATTGTGATGCCCCCTCGGACACGTACATCAGTCCCTATCCTGCTAGATAAAAGTTGAATGTCTACCATTTGTGTGGCGTTGTATCCAAGTATGGGGCTTTTGGAGCTAGCACTAGCGGAACTTATGATTAAATAATATTCAAAAACTTTTAATAACAGGGTAGGAACTTAACAGGTGGGGCAGCATGAGTAGAGCACTTGTCTGGCGATCGGAAGTTTGCAGGTTCAATCCCCGCAACTGTCAAAGTGGGTGTAAAAGTGTCCTTGAGCAAGACACTGTTCCGCTAATTGCTCTGCCCTGTGATGAACTGACAACCCTTCAAGGTTGTATCCCCACTTTTCGTCCAATGAGAACAGAGATAGGCTTCAGGTACCCTGCGACCCGACTTCCAAAAAGCGGTTGACAATGGATGGATGGATGGATGGATGGACAAAACAGGTGCTGTTTTCTAATGTTGACTTAGTTACTGGCCCTACACACGGTAACCTCTACAGCAAAACAACAATACTCAAGTATCACACAAAACAGGGATAAAAGTTAACTTGCTAGAGTCCCACCTTTGCCTTTCCAAACTGCCGGTTTTTCCTCCTCTTTCCATTTTTCCAGATTTTTTTTCGACGACTTCTGGTGATCTGGGGTTTAGCCAACTGATCACTCCTGGTGGAAGACAACAGGCTATACTCACTTGCATCGCAGTTTGAATTCTAAGTCATGGACTTAAGGGCTTTGGAAGCCGTAAAAGTGCGTCTTAATTTCTTATTTGGGGAGAAGAAACTATCTGGGATACTTGGAACAATCCCTGAGGATAGAAATGACCTTGGTTGTTTAGAAGGGTGTTGCTTAGGATCCAGTTTTACCTTTTGGCACGCATCAGGGTTCAGCAGTGGTGACACTCTCCTGATTGGTGGGTATAAAAGCAGGTCAGGAACCTTAGAAGCTGGCTTCCTGAACTATACAGTACTGTTGCCAAGAGCAACTAAGAAGGGCCCTTCACTGAAACACATAAGAAAAACATACTATACTATGGTCCAATGGCTCATAAATATGATGTTGGTATCAGTTACACTTTTTCTATTATTTTTGTTCTTTTTAGTGTGAGAGTTCATTTTACATGTCATGAATAGCTCCACATTGTCGGATTTGACACACACTTAAGATGGAGCTCATTTTAGACTATGTAGAGGAAAACCCCAATACTGAGGAGCTGGGGGTTGTTAGGTGTGACACTGCAGTTTACTGCTTTATCTGAACATAGTGCACTCATACATATGAAGACAATACTAAGCATTTCCTAACTCATCATACAGTGAATATAAAAAGTCAAGTGCACATCTCTTAATATGACAGGTTTTTCTCTGGTTCAAAAAATGAAACCAAGATAAATCATGTCGGAATTTTCTTACCTTGACTGTGAAAATACAACTGCTAACATTCAAGTGAAACACAAACAAATCTTTCAAGGAACAGAAAACCTAAAATGACCTGGTTGGATTATGAACACCTCTATACTAATGCTTTGCTGAAACAACTTTTGATTTTACTACAGCACTGTAACACCGTAATTTCCCCCTGTGGGACTAATAAAGGAATATCTGATCTTATTTGGGGTAAGCGTGTACCAGCTTAGCACATCTTGACTTGGCAATATTTTTCTACTCTTCCTTGCAATAACGGTTGTAGAGGTGTCAAAACGTCAGGGCATCGCATGTCAAGCCCTCGTCAGGTCACGGCCACATATTTTCAATTAGATTAAGGTCTAGGCTATGGATGAGCCATTCAAAAACATCTACTACCTTTCACTGCTCTTCAAGTAAATGTTAAGTACCATCAGATTGTATTGCATGGCAACAAATGGTTTGGTAACAGTAACCCAGGGACACAGTTGCATCTTATGGTTCTAAAAATTTGACTCTCAAACCTGTCCTTTCAACAAAAACAAAAACATCTCACTCCTTTAGTTAGACTGTGTACCCATTTATCTACTACTAATAATCCCAGCTACTCCCGTTAGGGGGCGCCACAGCGGATCATCAATCTCCATCTCTTCCTGTCCTCTAAATCTTCCTCTGTCACACCAGCCACCTGCATGTCCTCCCTCACCACATCATAAACCTCCTCTTTGGTCTTCCTCTTTCCCCCCCCTCTGGCAGCTCCATATTCAGCCTCTTTCTCCCAGTATACCAGCATCTCTCCTCCACACATGTCCAAACCATCTCAATCTTGCCTCTCTGGCTTTGTCTGTAAGCCTTCCAAGCTTAGCTGTCCCGCTAACATACTCATTGTCACTCCCAATACAAATCTGCACACCTTCAACCCTGCAACCTCCAACTCCACCTCCTGTCATAAAACATTCAAAAACGTTCATCTTCTTTTGGGGAAGCCATTCTTTGTTGATTTTGGATGTATGCTTCTGGTCATTGTTGTGCTGAAATTCCTGTTCATCTTTCCATCAGACACCTGAAGATTTGTGCTAAAATCTATCAGTAGGTGGAGCTATTCATGATTCCCTCCACCTTGAAAAAGGCCCCAGTTCCAGCAGAAGAAAAGCAATCCCAAATCATGATGCTTTTGAAGCGTGTACATGGTGTTCTTTGGTGATGTAATATGTTGATTTTGTGCCAAAAATACCTTTTGGAATTATGGTGAATAAGTGATACCATGATTTCTTCAATCCATAAGACATTTTTCTACATGGTTTAGGGCAATTAGCTGCATCTTACTGAACAACCTTTGAGTGAACAGGCTTATATCTTGCCATAGTATCCCTGACATTTTCTCTTTGTCTTCTTAACTTGGGAGGGGTGTACTGTCTTGGTAATGGCATGGTTTTTTTATTGTCTGCTTTTTAAATCTTTTTTTTCTCACACAATCCATACCAACAAAAAAAAGCAGACAAAATTTCTTTTTTAACTTCACCAACTCCCCCACCCCAGGGACCACCCAAGACCAATAACTGCAAATTGGAACATGGCTAGGAAGATAAGTAGGGCTGCTCCTTCAATTATTCAGCTGCTGACACCCACAAATCAATGTTGGATTCCTTAATTATAGTCACATGAACAGTGGACAATCAAAACATGTGCATCAAGAAATATGAGAGTCCACCACTATGGCATAATCCGAGGTTATTATGTGGCAAAATATAATTTTATCAACCATCTTGGTCAGCGCTTGGAGTCAATACGTTGGGTGATATATATGACACTCAAGGTCTTTGTGCGATACAAGATTTAAGAACACACTTTTCTCTTCCTGCGTCCTCTTCTTTAGATAACAATCAACCAAAATCTGCCTTAAAAACATATGGAGTTCGCTGGAATTCTCCTCTCCCCATACATCCCATGATACGATGGATTGCACAATTACTGGGTAGATCCTCAGACTCTTTAATATACAGTTCACTGATACAGCACAGGCCCAAGACTACCAATTAAATCCACATGGAACAGGAAGACGGGGAATATGAGACAATTTAACTGTGACTTCTAAGAACCTAGCTCACAAACTAATTCATTTTGAAACCATACACAGAGCCTAAATCACACCCCATAAGAGATGCCTCATAAAACTGCAACTAAATAACAACTGTCATATATGTAACACTTCTATACTAGGAACATTTTATACATGTTTTGGGCTTGTCCAGTTATCTCTCAGTTTTGGAGTCATGTAAACTTAGCTTTAGCAGATATGCTTGATATGTTCTTAATCCTGGTTTTCATCTCCTTAAGGATAATTCTGATATCCAGTTAAAGCAAATTCCGTTAAAAATTGTATTTGCAGGTTTTACCTCTGCAAAGAAAACCATTTTGAAAAACTGGTTTACTCCGGACATGTATATGAAATCAATCTGGATCCATAGCCTAGTTAGCATTGTCAACCTGGAACAGACAACTGCACGACAAAATAAGATGTGACCAGTGACTGACTGTACAAGCTTGGAATTCTTTTTCATCCAAGATAATCTCTTGGGCTAGGGAAAAAAACAACTAGGCAATATTGGTTGTGATTTACTGTACTTGCTGAACGATGTCTGTTGCTTTATGGACTCTTACCAACCTTACCAACTTTTTTCTTTACTTTATTACCTTTCTCAATTTGTTTCACGTTTTGATGTGTCGGGAACCCCCTCCCCCTCGAAAAACAATAAAATGTTGATTAAAAAAAAGAAAGAATTATGAGAGTCCAGCAGCTCACTGACAGCGTATCAGGAAGTTTCCACCTCATATCAACCAATTTGATATGAGGAACCAATTTGATACCAATTTTTTTCTGGGAGCCAGCAGCCAACAAGCAAACCCGTGGCATAGTCAGCGAGAATATGTATGATCAATTAGAAGACACCCTTTTCCAAAAATGAGCAACAGGCAGGCATTCCTGGAACACATGTAGAAATGTGCCAACACCCCTGCGCAAACATAGGCGTTAAATACTTGTGAAATTGAGAATCAACCAGGAGACCCATCAAATGCTGCCTTCAGGGAATAAACTAAGTTCTATGAAAATAATTCAGATGAATTTGTAGGTGAGCAGGGAAATGAGAGGCCACAAGAACACTATCCTAGACTGAATCCCTGTTAAAACCAGCTCTAATTTCTAGGATGCCTTTTATCCAGTCTATCTAAGGGGAGGTCCTTATATGAGGACTTGGCTATGTCGGTAAGTATAAAAACCAGATACAACGCCTGTGGATTTACTCCTATCAGTGATGAGTTTATCAAATGGGTGTTGTTTTAATGGCTGAGCCCATGGCACCCCATAAACTCCAAGAGGCCTTTGCCCTCAGGATGGCAGAGGCTTCTTTGGTCTGGTGTCTCCCGACTTACCCATAGCTGGGTCCCAGATTGCATTAAAATCCGCCCCCCCATTATCATTACAATGAGTCTGTTTGATGTGAAGTGTAATTAGATAATAGTGAGATGTCTTGATGCATACTCAATAATCTAGCTAAGGAAATCACAAAAGCTAACCATAGGAACCACCAGAGATTCAACCTACAATGCGGACAGAACTGGATTACGCCAAAGAGCCTTCAAATGAAAAAGTTGGTCAAGGGGCACCAAGCTGACAAGATCTTTCAAAAGACACAAAGGCAGCTGCTGAGTGAACAGGTGAGACAGCTAAAATTGAACATTAACATTTTGAAAGCCAAAGAGGAGCAGATCTTACAGACTTACATCACCTCAGAGACTTCTTTTCAATATGTGGCTGATATCAGAGAGAAGGCAGCAAAAGAAGTTTGACTTGCTGCACACCAGACATCAGCAGATGACGGATGACGCCCTCAATATGAGACAATGACAAACATGCTAGTCACATGACAGTGATGCGGAAAAGTAGGTAAAGAATCTGTCTGACAGACAACTCAACCGAGTGGAGAGAGGCGTCTTGGCTAAGGGCGGAATTTTTCTGTTGCTCCAGAGAAAATTTCAATAGGACCGACTGATTACTGCCCCGTAATCAGTGATCCGTGAAAATAAATGGACCTGACAGAGAAGACCAATTGCAGATGAAAGTCTCTGCCTGTCTCAGCAATGTGAAGGTGCCACCATCTGACATCAGCCAAGACAAGAGAAAGGCCTTCACAACTCTCAGTAAAGACAAAAACATCATCATCCTTACAGCTGACAAAGGGTGATATACTGTTTTGTTAAACCAGAAGACTATCTTGAGAAGGCCATGATGAAAATTAGCGACATAATTACTGAACCCCTGAAACGAGACCCAGAATGTGGTTACAAGAAAAAAGGACATAGATTCTCTGAAGTGGTTAGAACAGGACAATGCTTTTAACAGATTTTTGTACCATAGATTGTACTGTGGGGAAGCTACACCTAGCCTGCATGGTTTACCCTAAATACATAAACAGGATGTGCCACTGTGGCCTATTGTGTCTATGATTAACTCTGTCACTTCCAACATCTCTAAGCTCCTGGCATCTGTTCCTAACCCGTTGGTGGGCAGTAATGAACATCAATGTCATAACACTATAAGGTATAAGGTGAGGGACATCATTATGCTGGGGGAGGAAACGAGGAAACCCTAACCCTTTTATGAGGTTCACATGCATTCCTGTTGATGATGCAGTGGAGGCAGTCTATCTGAAATGAACGGACAACCCCACCCTTAGCAATAGGACCACTCTTAACGCTGACCAAGTGTCTGCTCCTGAAACTGTGTCTTCAGTCCACATACTTCACATACAGGGGGGGGGGGCATTATAGGCAGAAGCATGGGTGTCTTCTGGGCGCCCCAGTTTCACATATAGTGACCAACGTGTGTTTGTATAGGAAGTGGAAAAGAGTGCTCCGACATCTTATCCTAGGACTCTCCCTGGCCATTGTTTCAGATTTGTGGACGACACCTGGGTTAAAATTAAACCTCAGAGTACCACGTTTCACCAACCCAATTGATTAGGTGGACAACCACAGCAACTTCACCAGGGATGATGTAAACAATAACAAATCAGTCATCTTAGACTATGAAATTAAAATTTGTGATGGGGGACATTTGATTGTAGATGCATCGACCCATCTATCCTTTGTTAGCCACTTATCTGAAGTCAGGTCACAGGGGAAATGGAGCCTATCTCAGTCCACATTGGGCGAATGGCGGAGATACACCTGGAAGGTTCGCCAATCCATCACAGGGCAGAGATTAGGGATACAGCATCTTGCTCAAGAAAACTTCAACATGCTTCTCTGCAGGTGTGGGGATCAAACCTGCAACCGATCACCAGATGATCACAATACCCACTGAGTCATGCCGTCTTTTGATTGTTGATGTTTTCTGTAAACCCACACTCACTGATCTGTACTTTAGGTTTGACTCACCACCCACTGGAGTACAAACTGGAGTATAAACGTCATCAGGACTCTGTACCACCAAACAGAAAGGTTACAGGTTCGATCCCTGGTCCTATAGAAAGCATGTCGAGGTGTCCTTGAGCCACTGAACACCTAACTGCTCCTCGAGCGCCATATGTTGGCAGCTCACTGCTCCTATACAATAGGATGGGTTAAAATGCAGAGAAATCCAAATTTCCTCTTGTGGGACTGGTAAGGGAACCCTCTTTTTTTCCTCCCTAAACACAAAGCAGTGGTGATTCCGTATATGGTGGGAGTTTCGGAACAGTTGAGATGCATATTTTTCAAATACCACTTCTCAGTTGCTTTCAAATCCCAAAGTACGGTGCATCAAAAGTTGATCGGATCAGGTACCCCGGCACAAAGAGAACAATACGGTGTGTGCTGTTAAAGTTCCGCAAGGATTGTCATGACTTATAAATTGGGAAAACCAAACAGACGCAAGCCAAGAGGATGGCACAACAAAGAGGAGCCAACACGCCGGGCTTGGACTCTACAGTCTACACCCATTTACAGGCCAAGGGCCCACTCTTTCAAAGAAGCCATCTTTTTGTAAAGAGGCAACAACCGTCCTTTAACCGGGAGGGGCAGTTAAGAGCGCAGCAGTCACCGTCTTACAATGCCGTGACTTCAACTATTCCCAAATCCTCTGTGAATAGTACTAATCACCATTGAATGTGCAGTCAAAGACCGACTTCCAAACGACACCATCCTTTGTTTAGGTTGGCATGCAAGTGTATTGTTTATAAGGGCGGGGATGCTTGCAGTCGGCTCAGACTGAAGATGTCACCAGCAGAAGTGATGAAATGTTTCTCAGTGAAACTTTACATCCAGATGAACTTATTCACCTTTTGTGTGATTAACATTGTGATGCTGCCGGAGCTCATATCTCAAGCAGCCATTAGTATAGTATGCTAGCAAAAGACTTCGTATGCTACCAAGTCTTTTGCTAATGTCACTGCCGTGCCACATTTTCTTTTTCTTGATTGTCTTCACTGTGCTCCATGGTATATCTATTTCCTTGTATATTCCTTTCTACCCCTCTCTTGATTGATAACCTTCAACAATGACATATTGCTCAGACTTAATAAGCTCTTTGTGAACCATGGCTTTTGCAGTTAGATGAAACCAAGAAAATGTTAGCAAATTCCTACAAGAACAGCTGAACTTAATCTGGGGTTAATCACAGTGATTAAAATTGGAGGCAGGTGTATACTAACTACTATTTAACATGAGTTTGAATGTGACAGGTCAATTCTGAAAACAGCCACATCCCAATAATAATAGGGGAAGCCCACTTAAGCAACCAGATTATTGTAAGTGTCTTGTAGCATGCTAAATAATCCAGGTAAGGAAATCAAAAAAATGGTGATCAGAACTGGATTACAAGATTATTCAGAAAAGTTTTGTCACTCAGGTGACATCTTCAGTCTAAACTGACTGCAGCATCCCAACCCTAATAAACAATATAGTGATACCACACAACAAAAGGCTGGTTTCATATGCAACTTGGTCATTGACTGTACATTCAGTGGTAACGAGTACTATTCACAGAGGATTGGGGAATATTTGCTATCAGGGCATTGGAAGAAGACAACAGACATACTCTCAGGCCGCCACCCCTTTTTAAAGACAGTCGATCACGCTTAACATAAATGGCCTCTTTAAAACTGTGGGGTTCCTCCCTATGAAGGACGTGAACAACACCATCCTTGAATGAGTGGCCACTAGCCTGTCGATAGGTGTAGACCAGTGGCAACTCAAAAGTCAAATTTCTAATGAGACTTGATTGACTTGACAATTTAGGTGTGTACCTGAGCAGGTCCTCTGATCTCAACATCCACCAGGCTTGACTGGCATGAACACAGCAGATCCATCAGATGGCAAAATTTCTATGGCATTACTTTCCAAAAATTAAAAACAACGCACACTAACCGAATTTCTGTATAAATCAGAGCAGGTAGCTAAAATACAAATACAAGGAACACTTGCAAACAACAAGGTACATAGCTCATAGACACGAACAAACAACACATGGACATAGGCAAAAACTAGAAATCAGCTAATACTCGGAACTTTGCAACCCAAAATAAGGTTTAATGTGATGAAAAAAACCTACAGTTTCACAGAAATGTAAATCAGTTCATCTGGACGCAACACTTATAGGGAGAAACATTTCATCATTTACCTAAGTTAACTCTTTAGTCTCATCTGACTGCAGGCATCCACAACTTTTTAAACAGCAGTTACATAATGACTTCAGCTAATGATCAGTGTTTTTTTTGCTGTTTTTTAAAAACATTGTATTGCCACAAAACACAGGCTGATAGAATTTGATCTCTGCATTTAACCCATCCTATTGTATAGGAGCAGTGTGCAGGAGCTCGGGCAGCAGTTAGAAGTTCAGTGTCTCGCTCAAATGCAAATAAGAGCAAGACAATCTAATGAAAGACAGGAAAACACCCTGGCCAGGTCACCGTTCCATCACAGGGCTTGAGCAGTTAAAGGTTTGATCTCTTGCTCAAGGGCACTTCAATATGCTTTCAGAAGGAACTGCGGATCGACCCACCAATCTTCCAGTTATTCAATGACCACCCTACCTCCCGAGTGATGCCGACCCTTCCACAATCGTAATATGATCATGACCAGATGAAACAAAATTTGCATATGAAACTGATGGTTAGTTTGGGTTGTTCCGATGTTTACTGGCATCTTTGCTGCTTATAAGCATCAGAATACCTGCACTCAGTTGAGACTGAAGAACTCAGATGAGTGATGAAATGTTTCACCCAAAAAATGTTGTGTCCAGATGAACCGATTCAAATTTCTGTGATTACCTGGATTATTGAGCACACATTAAAAAAACTACAATTTATAACTACATACAGGAGAAACAATAGCTTTATTGCTCTACCCCTTCCGCTAGCAGGGAACGAGTGAATAATGAGCAGAGTTCATCTTGATAAAAGCAACATCATCAGCATTTGGGAAATATTTAATGTGTCTATGTATTCTAGGGTGCATTACTGCAGACATCCCTGAGTCCCTAGAAATGTATGTTGAATAATGTCTTGATGCATGCTCAATAATCCAGGTAAATGGAATCACAAAAAAGTAGAATCAGTTCAACTGGATCAGAAGTTTATTTAGAAACCTTTCATCACACAAACAGTGTAATCAAAGCTGAATATGTCTCACTGTTTGAGTGACGAAATATTTCTGAGTAAACTTCTGATCCAGTTGAACTGATTCACCTTTTCGTCATATGTTGAATAATATTTCTCCCCGTTTTGAGAAGAAACTTCAGATAGTAATTGTCTCATAAATAATTGCTATATAATAGCAGCAATACCCAACGCTACACTTGTTCACCTACCTTTACTCTTTTTGGGGGGCGAGGGGTACTCTAATAGTGTCCTGTGAAGCAGAGGGAGAGAGGGGGTCTTAAAATAAAAGCAACTTCAGTCTTTCTACAACTCCAACAACTGTGTTACAGTCCAACTTTGGCACTTTTGTGGGACCAGGATGAGTAAGCACTGTGTCAGTTGGAGTTTATGCCTGAAATCATCATAACGGCTACCAACCGGTAGACAATAATCGCCAGGACTGGGAACTGTGTTTCGTTGAAGATTATTTATTTCAAATACATTTTAAGCTTAAATCATTAGAATTATTTTCTGTATGAATGTATTGTAAGAATCCAATGTCAAATAAATTGCCTTGATTAAAATTAACTTATTTTGTCATTGCGGTTTCTTACAATGTATTTGTTCTCTGGATTTAACCCATCCTTAAGTGAACAGTGGGTAGCTAGGGTCCAGTTCTCGGGGAACAACTCTAGTTATTTTTCCTATTGCCTTGGTCAGTACTTAATCTATTTACCTTAACAAATGCTAAATCATCCAGGTGAGGAATTCTCAAAAGTTGAATTCGTTCATCTGGATACAGTGACTGAATATCAACCCAATCATACAAATCTTTGAATTGGGGAAAAAAGGCGAAGCACATGGAGGAAACCCCCAGACACGGGGGAGAACATGTTAACTCCACACAGAACGGACCTGGGAGCGCCTGGGGCTCGAACCCAGGAGCGTCTTGATGTGAAGTAACAGTGCCAACGACAGAGACCCTCTTAGGGGCATCGTGAGTCTGGCTCCCAATGCTAAGGAGCAACATAGCTCAGGGGCTATGGATGGTGGTCTAGTTATTGGAATTTGGCGGTTCGATCACAAGCCCCTGCAGAAAGCGTGTCGATGTGTCCTTGAGCAAGACACCGAACCCCCAACTGCTCCCCGAGTGCCCCGCTGCGGTTTCGCTCACTGCTGCTATGCAATACGATATGTTAAATGCAAAGAACAAATTCCACCGGCCTTGATTGTGTGGCAATAAAACACGTTCACCTCGCTAACCATTAGGCCACCCATACCACCCAATGACATAATTTCATGAAATCAACTTATGTATATATTATTCTAGCAAGCTGCATGATATGACAGTTTTAAAGCCTTATAATTTACAATTTAGGTTATCCTCTCAGGATTAACTGGATAAATTAAATGACACCCATTTACTGCTAGCTTTGTTAAAATCAGTGGTTCTAAGTGTAAACTAGCTAACGTGCTAATTTAACCAATTTGAGAGTTGGTAAAGTTAGCATGCTAGCTGTTAGCCGATTCATACGCCTTGCCTAATTGATTTATGGCAACCAGAAACTTGATTTTGTGATCTTTCTTACTTTGCGTGTCCTTGATTTCCAACTATTTCTCCCAGTTTGAAGATGAAGCAGACAAAACCAACGTAACGCTGTAATCCTCCGTTCAGAAAACAAACATCACAATATAAACTTCTCCCGCCGGTAGCTGTATCAAGAAGGCGAACCAACCTAGGGCCAAGCTGCATTCTGGGACTTGGAGTGCGGATTTCCTCTGTATCTATGTGAAAGGATGTGTAATACACTATATTCTTCCGGTCCTAATCCCCCATGCTCCACTAAAAGTCCCTGTCTACCCCCATAACATAGGGACTAATCGTGACATTTTGGTATCATACAATTGAAAATTCAAACGCTTGGACAATAGAAATGAAACCCTACAATGGCAACCCACTAAATGTGTCTGTAAAACGTTTCCACTACAGGTTTACAACGATATTGCTTATTCACGTGTATTCGTATATCATTTCGGAAAAGACATAGCATGAATGATATTTTAGGTCTGGTTGCCACAGTTCTAAAACGACTCCTATCATCTAAGTGGTGCATTAAATTGCCAAGAAAAAAGTAGAATACTTATCTAATCAAAAATTCCACATTGTACATTTATTTCACAAAGTTTTAAGATATATTAGATTTATCATGATGAGGACAACAGTCCGTACATAACTCTATTCCCACGCCATGGAAGCTGGTCTTACTGAACATTGAAGGAATAGAAGCTGATATACATGCACGCTAGGCCAACAGACCAAGACAGGCTTATGTGGGCATAGAGAGTACAGGCAAGCAAGAGATCTTTAATGATCATATTTTTCTATCGTATTTAATTTGTGTATTACAATTCAGTTCTGTACAGGTTTGCCGCCACTACAATGCAATAACAATTGCAATATAGAGTTTCTAGTGTTGTTAAAAAGGAGACTCACCTGACAAGACAAAAAGGGAATAGGAGATGAGCAGAGATACCACCGAAAACCGTGTAAAACAAGCAAATGCAACAAGTGCCTTTGCAAACAGAGGACATAACAGTGATTTTTGTCTCAATAGATTTGCTAAATTATGCTAAATTATGAAATGATACATTTATGGAATGTCCTGGGGAATGACACCGACATTTGCAATGATTTTAGAGGTCCCATAAGTGACAAACTGTTTAACATTTCTCAAACAAAACTTAAAGTTAGTATTTTCTTGTCTAGAAAATGTATTTTTTAGGGTTGGTTTGAGTGTTAGTTGATATGATTACAATAATCCCATTACTCTTGTCCCAAAAGTAAAAATCTGCATTCAAACAAGGTTAGCTATTGGAGAAATGCACGTTAGGCCCAAAAACTACATGGTACTAAAGATACAATTAGTAGTGTTGATTTCAAATTAAGTTAACCTGTAAAGAAAGAATTTAAAATGACTTGAAAGCTGTAGTTGTCTCAGTCTAGTTATTGATCCCTGTAACTCGGCAGATCCCGTGCAGTGTCAGAGTGTTGCCGCTATGGCAACCCATCTACAGCAAATCACTGTATTTTTCACCCATTCTAGTTATGATTTAGAAACACATCAATCCTGGGCCATTTTTTAGGATAACCTGCACCATAGTGCACAGTGTGGGGCTCTGTCTTTCCGTTGGTCTATTTCTTAGCCTTCCCCTGGGCAGCCACAGCCTCCATGGCTTTACGCACGGTCTCCTCATCTCCCAGGAACTGCATGGGTTTCACAGGCTTCAGGTTCTCGTCCAGTTCATACAGGATGGGGATGCCTGTGGGCAGGTTCAGCTCCATAATTTCTTCCTCTGACATACCTGCAGGTGGCAGCGCATGAATATAAAGCAGATGATAGGATGGCAGATTTTAGTTGCAATTGAAGAGGTCACTTAGATCACCTGATGAAAGGTTTCAATAAACATATCCAGATTAAGTGATTCAGTGATATGTGACTTCCTTACCTGGATTATTGAGTATAAATATATAAACAGATTTCAGTTGTATTTCAGATCTGTTTAAACATGCTAGTTGCATTTCAAAGCTGTGTAAATAGACTCTATAGGGGATGATCATCATTCATTCTCTTGTTCCTGGGGTGTCCTGAACACACCAGGTAAAGACAAATAGGCTTATCCTCCAGTAATACACAGGATGTAATGTATGAATTATTTCGCCATACTCCTGAGTGAGCATTTATATATTGACTTATATTGCTGTCAATTTTAGATCTCTTATTTTGTCTGTATTATGGATTTAACTTATAAACCAGAGCTATACTTCCCAAGATTGTTCCAGGGAAAGGTCCCCTCTTCTTCTAGTGAAAAATGTGTCTTAAATTGTCAAAGATTACTCACATGTTTTTCCTGCAAAACTGCAGTCTGAGAATGGTGTTATTTAGATCAGTAAAGTTTACTAGAATTTCAAGTAAACCAAACCTGTATTTTGAGATATGAAAGAACAAAGAAAAGAATACAAACACACAACAAAATGCAATAGCCCCTGCCAGGCTACTACCCCATCGGGATAAAACTTACTTCACACATGCACACCAAACATTTTGAGGTTCTTTGGCAATATTTTTCTTTTTAAAGTTGAGTGTGGATTTGTTTGTGAAAGCCAAATTACCACTTACCCTCCAGATGCTTAACAATGCCTCTTAGACTGTTGCCATGAGCAGCGATGAGTACCCTCCTCCCTTCTTTGATCTGTGGGGCAATTTCCTCATTCCAGAAGGGCAGAGCTCGTGCAATGGTATCTTTCAGGCTCTCACAGGAAGGAAGCTGTTCATCAATTAAGTCTGCATAGCGGCGGTCCTGCAGGGCGGACAGAACCAGTGTGTCGAATCAGAATCAGTTTAAATAAATAACAGAATATGAAAGGTATGTATTACAAGTCAAGATTACTCCCCACGTTGTGGGGGCGGAAAGGGACTTAGATGGAGGGCAGGCATTAAGGCCAGATACCCTTCCTAATGCGCTACAGTGGGTTGTAAATGTTAACTGTTAAGTGTTAACGATGTAACCAGGTAGAAAGTAAGCGTGAGATGGGAGTTTGTGGCCTTGTGTCTGATTCTTATGGGGCCTGACATGATCTCTAAGTACAAGATTAAGCTTAAGGGAACCCAAGTCTCTGAGTAAATCAAATAAACAGGCGTGTAAATTCTGGTACAAGCTCCGGAGTAAGCATGACTCTGAAAGCAGCATGGTAGCGGCTCTACCTGCTATGATATATACATATCAAAGAGCCAGCAACACTTTGGTTTTTTTACTCTTCCAGCTCTTGAATGGACTTGCCAGTGCAGGGGGACTTTTGATCAGCCTTTTACAGCTTGAACTTTGTACTTTGAACCAAGCTCTAGTCAGTCACACATTAACTTACAAAAACGGTGAAACAGTTCCTTTTTATGATTTCCTTTCCTGGATTCTAGAGCTCCATTAACTTATCTTAAAAGCAGAATAAAATACGGGTCCATTTAGATGGTAAGAGGGCCAAGGGTTTAGAATATATCAGCCAAGTGTTATTTGTCCCATGTCTATGACAAATTCATGTTCTTACAGAATTTGCTACAGACATGAGTCACCAACCGAAAACCTTAACTAACTTAACTTATAACATCAAAGAAGATGCTTTATTTATAGAACAAGAAGCTTTGTTTGTCACTGGACATAAGAAATCCAGTTTTACGCGTCACGATTGGTTGCCACGATGTAGGAGTGGACAAGGACTCAGATGGCCTCCTGGGGATTAAGGGAGGATGCCCTTCCGGACACTCCACGCTGGGTTCGAACCCATAACATCAGTTCCTGAAGTGTGCGCTTTACGGCTGAGCAAAAGCTGCCCTCTACTTTTCATTGTAAATACATACAAGAAAATGTGTTCACTGCATTTAACACAGCCTCTTGCATTAGTGGGGAGCAGCCGCAGCACCCAGCGGGCAGTTAGGGGTTCAGTGTCTTGAAAGCCTCTAGTATCTTTCTGTTGTTCTGCAGGCTGCTTGCTCCCTCACGCCAACGGAACATCTGACTGATAAGAAATCAGAGCGTGGACTTTGTGTTTGCATGAATGAAACACGGTATACAGACCACCACAGGCTATTGCTAAGCTTGCGATAAGACACATCCACGACTCCATCAGTAAACAACAGAACATACACCCTGATTGGGGTTTTTCATCATTGCTGGGGACTTAAACCAAACAAATCCCAGAGATGTTTTTCCCAGCTTCTACCGGCATGTCAAATGTACAACTTCGGCTGTGCACAAGGCCATTGATAAAAAGAAAAACACGTTTATATATTCAATAATCTAAGCAGTCGAAATAGTTTGAATCAGGTCATCTGAATGTCAATTTTCTTTTTATCCATTTTTGGATTGTTACACCTTAATCTGTGTGAGTACCCTAATTTACATCCCTGTCCCTTACCAGGGGTTTATGTAGCTCGCATACCTGACTCGGCGCTGAAGATGACATTCAGATGAATGCGGAATTCCCCTTCTGTTTTTTTAAAATCTATATTCAGAGAACCTGGATTGAAGAGCATAAAAAGAAGGCTGAAAAACAGCCTCTTCACATAAGCTGCAGCACTACCGAGGTCAGACATCTCCCCAGTCTGACAAGACAGAGGTGCTGCCACCATTGGTTAGATACAAAATTTACAATATTTACTTACATGTCATCTTAAGCCATATTACCTGTCCACTGCACACTTACTGCAGCATGCTGATGTTTTTGCGCCTCACAGGTTATATTGTATTTTATTTACCGTACTTTATATTGCTTACATTTTGTATTTGTTTAGGCTCTGTACTTTTGCATTGCTGATATTTTCTATTTCTTGCAATTTTCAAAGTTGCAATTCTATTGTGCTTGCACAATGACAATAAAGTTGTTGAATCCTGAATCAAGAATTCTGTGAGGCAACTGTTAAGTCAAATATGCAGCAATTAAGCAGTACTAAAGACATGATATCTAGCAATCCCCCCCAAAGAAGACTGAATGTCTTACTTTACTGATGATGGTGTAGAAGTCATGGTCTGGATCCATGGTGGGTGGAGGGATGTCAAACGAACGCCTCCATATCTTGACCTGCTCTTCTCCATGCTTGGCAGCTGTCTCTGCTTTGTTAAGCCCCGTTAAGCCACCATAATGACGCTCGTTGAGCCTCCAGGTCCGATGTACTGGCACCCACATCTGGTCAATACTGTCCAGCACCAGCCATAGGGTCCGGACTGCACGCTTCAACACAGAGGTGTAGCATATGTCAAATTCATAGCCGGCATCTGAAAGGTATAAAGTTGAAAAGCTAAAAGCTTATCTGGAAAAAAATATACTTTACATGTCAAACATAAAAAAACAGGGTGTAGAGGGATCCAAAAGTATTGCCGCAGACCCATTTTTGAGATGTGTGAGCATGTTTCACTTGTACCTTTTGCACAACTATACTTTCTATGAATATATTTTGGGGCTGTGGTAGCCCTTCTGGAAGTGTCGAGGCAGACATCGTGGGTTCAAACCCACCGTGGGGTATCAGGAAAGGCATCCGGCCTTAATTCTCT
>OMLC01082007.1:0-10503 GCA_900302585.1 Regalecus glesne
GGTATGAAGAAGGACCAGATCAGGAACCAGTATATCAGAGGAACAGCTCAGGATGGAGGGTTTGGAGACAAAGCCAGAGAGACCAGACTGAGATGGTCTGGACATGTGTGGAGGATAGATGCTTGTATACTGGGAGAAGGATGCTGGTATACTGGGAGAAGGATGCTGGTATACTGGGAGAAGGATGCTGGTATACTGGGAGAAGGATGCTGGTATACTGGGAGAAGGATGCTGGTATACTGGGAGAAGGATGCTGGTATACTGGGAGAAGGATGCTGAATATGGAGCTGCCAGGCTAGAGGAGAAGAGGAAGACCAAAGAGGAGGTTTATGATGTGGTGAGGGAGGACATGCAGGTGGTTGGTGAGATAGAGGAAGATCTAGAGGACAGGAAGAGATATAGATGATGATCCACTGTGGGGACCTCTGAAGGGAGCAGCCAAGAGTAATAGCAGTAGTATGGATGCTGCGGTTTGGGTCTTTCTTGATATGAAGGAAAAAGGGATTATTCTAATGGGTAAATCTATAATGTAGTCATTTATCTCATGCATTGGCTTGTTGAATGGAGAAAAGCTGGATGGTCATGGGTCCAGGTCCAACATGTCTGTGTTATAACCAGTATGGTCAGAGCTGACAAAGCTACTGCTAACTGAGAAGAGCACTGAACTCGTGGATCCTTTTGTTTACACCGTGTTAAAATTCCTTAGCGGTGAGACACGGGGCTCATTCTTGAGTCAATGAAATGTATCAGATGTATTGGACCTCGACCAACAAGACAAAACAACATATGTGTGTTATAAGTAGCTGATCCGTAAACTGCAAACATCTGCTAATGTTTAAATCTCTAAACAAATGTGCTGCATATTCATTTATTTTGCTGCCCTCTGTGTTTTATGTTCATCATTTGTCGTATTACCTCCAGTTCCAGCTCAGGTAATCTAAAAAAACTATTCTCTTTGCAGATCAAACCAACACACAATCAGCTGTAGCAAAGTGTGAGGCAAGCTGAGGTTAAATTGACGATTATCCCAAATTCTACACCAACAAGCAACGGGTTTAGTCTGATACTTGATTCTAGCCTATAGCCAGTCAACTGGCATAATGAATACAAATATAAATGTTAAGAGTGGAGTAACAATAAACATAATAATGATGTCCACTTGTACGTGTCAACATTAGTCCCCACATCATGGGGACGAACAAAGACTTAGATAGAGCTTTGGTGATAAAAGCCGGATGCCTTCCTGATGCCCTGCAGTGGGTTCAAACCCACAACATCTGGCTCGTCAATTCCCAAAGCATGCTCTACCACTGACCTACTGCAGATCCCAATAATAATAATAATAACAACAACAACAACAACACTCTCTTTTAAAGGGACAGTGCATATTAATGAGCGTTTAGAGTATAAATACACTAGATTTAGCCACCAGGTTAATTTTGCTTCTGTTGTCCGATGCAGTTAAGGGTTTATTCTCTTGCTCAAGGACACTTGACAAATTTTCCTAAAGAACAGGAGATTGTTCCACCAATCTTCTGATGATTAGATAAGCACCCTACCTCCCATTCTATCTTGTTTTTCTTTCAGCTTGTTCCCTGTCTCTCAGGGGTTGAAACAACAGATTTTACAGCTTTCATTGGTGCCTTGTGAGGGCACAACACCAATGGTAGTCATCGTTAACACAGCCTTGGCCAATCCTGTATGCGGGCTCAACTAATCGGTCTTGTCAAGCCGCATGATGATTTGGCAAAATTTAACATCAGGTGCCCTTCCTAACAACCACTAACCCAATGGATGGGAGCACAGGTAAAGCGCTGGATGCCATCTCAGTATTCATGAACTTGTACTCATGCCTGTCGCCATATGCCCCCCCCCATGATATAAGATATCATGCCCCTGCAGACAAACTGACTGAGTAGTGATTCTTTGAGAGAGTCTTAGGTCTTCATATCGGAGTTGCATGTGTTCCTAGAGTAACTGCTGTAGCTGCAGAGTGTACATTTATCCATTTGTTTATGCAGATGTCTGCGCGTGTGTGTGCATGCATGTCGTATGTTTTCAGGCAGGGTGGGCTTATCAGCAGGAATTATAATACAGACATTGTATTTTGTTGCGTCAACTCCAGATAATTTTTACATCAAAAATAACCAATTAGTGTGACACAAGCTGTTTTATATAAACTGTAGTAAAAGTCTTGAGAGAGGATGGGTGGAAAAAAACAAGTCTGCGGGGTGGACTGTGATATTTTTTGCCAAGAAACGAAATTTCTGAAAAAAACTACTGCTGAATTCAGGCACTAGACTGACTACAGGAACATCCTGTGACATCCTGTATTAGTTGTAATCAAGTTTAAAGTAAACTACTGTGTTTTTATGTCTCACCGTCCATGGCTGCTTGGGGGGCCTGTTGTACCCCTGCATAAGGAGCCTGGGGCTGCGGTGGCACACCTGGCTGAGGGGCTGCAGATGAGGAGGAGGCTATGCTGTCGGGAGTCCCTGAGCGCTCCTCAGCTGCTACCCCAGGGGGAGCTGTGCAGGGGACACAGGGTGACAGACCAACAGAAAGACATGTCAATGTTATGAACCAAGAGTAATCTCCCATCAACAAGGAAAAGCTGCTGCTGTAACCCACCATCTAACAAAGAGAGTGAGTGTACAATGTGGACAGTGTTATTCAGAAAAGGGAAGAAGTAAAAAGACCTGGGGGTCTTGGCATAAGGGGGAGAAACTACTTTAAATTTTGTTTTAACTCAAGACTCTTCATTCAAGTTTCCATCTAAAGAGTGGAAAAATTAAAGTAAGGGAAAGAAGAAGTCCTATGACTTATTTCGCTGTAACAGTCCTATATGCATGTGAAGTGCTGCAGCTGTGAGAAAAATAATATCAGAGAGCCAATCTAGGGGAGCATCCTCCACTTGTAACAGTGGAGTCGCGCTGTACCTGAGACCTGGTCTTCGGTCAAGCCAAAGGCTGAGATGACATTCTTGTTAACCTCATCCTGGTTCTTGAGGGGGTCGAAGGCCGACATGCTCGCTGCACTGACTGGCGTCGCCTGCTTGACTGCAGAGTCCATCGCCATTCCCTTCCCCTCACGTCCATCTACTGATTCTGGACAAAAGCAGAGAGACAAGAGAGGTGACCGATGGGCCTCTTCAAAGATAGAGGCAGAGGTAAACTACATTCAGATGGCAGGATGTATAAGCAGATAAAAAGCAGTGGGTTCCACAGCATACGTATCCAACAAGTGGCACTGCTGTGAAGAGAGACGTTTATTAGAAACAGGTTTATTGTAAACTGCAAAACTTGTGCATGGGGGCAATTTTATAAGGGACTAAAGATATTTTGACTAATCTTCCCAAACACAAGATTATGAATGAGGCAAATATCTCATAAAATGGACTTCATTAAACTTTCTACTTAACTATTTTGTAAACTAACCCCACCCGTGTGCTGCGGCCACATGCCAGAACACACACCAACCATTACTGTCTTAGCTCCTGACCCCATGGCTGTGGTGGTAGTATTTGATATAAGACCACACCCACTGCCATCGGACATATTCAGAGACATGACAAAGCAGGTCTATGAACTGACAACCTAAGAAACTGCAAGTGGACTGAATCAACTCATACAGACCGTGTATGTAGAAGGACTGTAAGCTCTAACTATGCATCTGTGCTTTACAGCTTCCTAGTTGTGTATGCTGGGAAGAGCCTAACTCTGAGTTTGGTGTACCAACATGTGTGGGTGACTTTCAATCAAGCTGCAAAATCAGCTGCACTAACTGCACCAAGTGACCAATTGTTGCACATACTATTCTGATACCAACAACACAATCTGAGACAGAGGCTTCAGATGCAAGTGTTCTGTCAAATGCATGGGTATTGGCAACCCTGGTTTGTCTGTGTAACTTAATCATCTAGCAGACAGAGTAGCCCAACAGGACCGTTGAGGATTCAGGTTCATGCATCATCATGTGCGAGCATGAGAGAGTGCTTACCGCTTTCTGGGGCTGTGGCAACAAGGCCAGGCTCTGTGGGGGGCTCCAGACTGTCCAACAGGCTGTTGACTTTGTTCCGGAGTTCAATGAGCTCTCTGCGCAGATACTTGACCTGACTGGACTCCAGGGGTCGTGGCTGGCCATTCACTATATCGAAGTAAGTGAGAGGGATTAAACCAAGATAAATGTGTCTCCATCTCTGCATAGCAGCCTACCTACCTCTATTTGACCAATACAACTTGTGAGTCTGATATATATTGTGTCCTGATCAATATAACAGAAGACAGATGAGGGAGAATGGCTGCAATGGGATAGACAGACGTTTGTCAACCATCATAAACCAGTGAGCCAGTCCCGTGAATTACAATAATATACAATCACACATATGAACAAATGCAGACTCATGACCACATTCTGCTCCAACAAAGGACAAATGTGAGCTTCTCTCTATGAGGGAAGTGATGCTGGGGTTTGTACTGAATGTATGCCCACATGCACAATTCCCTGATTAGACTGAGCTATCACACAGGGTATATAATGTTCAGTAGCTGGTTAGTATTCTATCCAGGAGGTGCTAGCTGACACCAATAGGCTAGAGAAAAGCATGGTGAATGTAAAAGAAGCAGGTCTGTCCTGCACAGAGTATCGGTTTGCATGATGAATGACTGTCCTGTCCCTCTCCTCCGAGCCTTGAGCCTGATGCATTAACCAGCCGAGGCCATAGTGATCATTTATCACGTTTTTAAGTCCCGGAGCCTATTTAACACAGTAGCCAATATGACAGAAAAACAGCCTCATCACTCCAATTTGCTGACCAAGCTTCCAACAGACCACTGGTTGAAGAAAGCAGTGGAGTAGGCCACTGGTTTGCCGTAAGGGGCTAAATCAAATCATCACTATTAAAATGACTGCCGCAATGTTGGCTCAGCACAGCGACCCAGTTTGACCTGTATCACCCAAGCAGTAAAAAAAATGCCTTCCCCTCTTTTGCACACTTAAGCTAAGATGTCTGTTCTGAGTTCTTCTGCAGCAGTACAGAAGAAGAGTTCCAGGTTTCCTAGGTTTCTCTGTGGTGTGTGTGACATTGAGCATTCTCCTGGGGTTGGGAGGGGACTGGATTAACACGCTAGCTGCTAGGAGAGTCCCACTATTTCTCACCCACTTTAAATATCGCCACACGTGTCTAAATATTGGTTCCACGTGAGGTCACGACACGTGCTGATTCTCTTTGGCTCAGTCCTAATTGGAAGGAAGCAGTTAAAAAAGAAGAAGAAGAAAAAAGGACATTTATTTTCTTCCCCCTGTTGCTTTGGCCTATCTTTGTTGTTCTCTGGTTGCTAAAAGCTGGGCCAATGGACACAACATTGGACTAATTGGGAGCAGAGCACAGGAAATGACATTATGTTTTCATCAGATAGTCAAGAGGGTTGTGTATGTATAGAAAATACAAGCACATAGGATACTGTGTCTGTCAGTGCAGACCCACTGACAGACACAGGTTGATCCGAAACATGTGGCAAATGAGGTACTGAAGTTTAGTCATAAGTGACTTCATTGAGTGTTTGTTTAGAAATCTATTATGGCATTGTCTATGGCCACTCAAAACCGACTCCATGTCTAGGAAGGATCCCCCATGTGATGTTCTTCATGTGGTTCTCTCATTTTTCTTACCCTTTATCTCTTTTAATCCCATTTATTACAGCCTTTTCAGTGGGGAATCAAAGCTTTGAGGAGAGGGCACTGTGCATTATATTTTAGGGCATTAAATGAAAACAAATGATTCCCTTATCAGTCCCACAAGGGGAAATTTGGATTTCTCTGCATTTTTGACCCAACCTATTGTATAGGAGCAGTGAGCTGCCAACATATGGCGCTCAGGGAACAGTTAGAGGTTAAGTGTCTTGCTCAAGGACACCTCGACATGCTGTATGCAGGACCAGGGATCGAACCTGCAACCTTCCGATTGCCAGACGACCGCTCTACCCACTGAGCTATGCCGCCCCAAGCCGCATTGATCTGTTATAGGACAATGCAGCATGAACATATATGCAATGTAAAACAACTGACTGGTAGGTGATACAACTAAACTAGACTTGTCACCACAGCACCTCAACTTTAACCTGCATATCACTGACAAAAACATCCACCCATTTGCTGCTTTGGGGCCAGCCAAGCTTGTTTTCAGCACCTGCTATGGTACAAAATACACATTAGATAATCATGAGGTTGCTGGGTGACTGTCCATTCCCTTAGGCCTGGGCTGGGCTTAGCATAGAATTTAAACAGAGCAAGAACCAGTGTAACTGGCACAAAAAAAAGCTCAGATTAGGTATTCAGTTTGTCTTACACCTTATTTGTTGAAAGAGCAGTACAAACAGAACAGAGGATCCAGTCTAACAATTGAGAAGGGAGTGGAGCTCATCAGTGCTATGGGAAGAAACTGGGCTACATTTTGATCAAGTGGGACTATACTGCCCTCCAGTTACAGGTTGCTGTAAATGACCCTGCGTTCACATACAAAGACATGGACCATGTTAAAGCAGGGGATATCCAACCATGTCCCAAAGATTACATTAAATTAATCTGATAAACAGGATCAGGACGAGGATTTGTGTTTGTATGGAGGTGGGACTAGAGGACTTGGCTGGTGGACAGTATAGTGAGTATAAGAGCCACTACAGTACTGCATTACTCTTACTTATCACACTGAAGTAATTGTATTCAAAGATGTATTAGAGACCCATTCCCTCTATAGATTTTTAGATGGCTACGTACAAAAATACATTGTCTTACCAAACAAAGTGAGTTTGAGTATTCTACTGCATTGGATGGCAAAGGAGAGGTCAGAGCTGTCAAAGATTGTGATGAGGTCATCATCTATAAGGGAAGAGAATAGGGTACAGATGAGACATTGTACCAGCCTGACATTGCCACACCAATTTGTATATGTGAATTATTGTGGAACCTCTCAGTTCATTTTCCATATCCATGGGGTTTTCTAATCAATGAGCACAGACAAAAATGCCTATGGATAGAATTAGATAAACCTACTACCAATCAAAAGTAATGAAACATGTGACACAATGCTGCGCAAACTATGGGAAACACATCTTTTTTATCAATGAAAGCTTTAATGGCAGTTGTTTGTTCTTTTAGAGAAAACAACCCGTCCAGTTCATTTGATACTGTCATGGCACCGGATTCAGCAGACTGTTCCACACCAGTGGCAGCCATGTCTTTTTTTTTTTACAAAAATGCCTCAACAGCACTGCTGTGTATGGTCATCATATAAATCCTCACATATCAGATAAATGCTTTTGATTGGTCCAACCAGGCAAGATCAACAGAAAATCTGGCTGAACAGGAACGTGGCAGACATCTGTCAGAGGAAATAAAACATGAGCTTGCGGATGAATCTGGTTCCAAGCCTAATATTGCACAACACATCATCAATAATCAATCTTATATACCATGTTAGAATTTTACATGCACATGATCTTCCCTGATAACAGCTCACAGTAGTCTGACTGTATTGTGACCATCCCATTTCTTGAAAAGTCAATATTTTTTCAAGACTTAAACAATTTCCCTAAGTTCGAGGTTTCTGAAGTTATAGGTTATGGGCGTTTGCAAATGTTTAAATTACTTCTGACAGCATTCTCAATAACTCAACAGTCCCTTTAAATATCCGAAACCTCTAAATATCCAAAAATGCTAATTGGATGTTTGAGTACATGTAAACACAGCCAATGGGAGGTTTCTGCTCTTGGACCCCACTCACCTTCATCTTTATATTTGATAGTGACTTCATCGTTGCTCTGCAGCTTGCCCCGGAAGACGCGCTGCATCATCAGCACCAGCTCATCATAGGTGATGTCCTCGTTGTGGATGGGAATGCGTCTGATGTCGTCACCCAGCTGGGCTTTGATGATCAGCTTCCCACTCAGGTCAAGCTGGCCGTTCATGGTGCTGTCCACCCTCTGCTGCTCCCACCGTCTGAACCGGCCAGAAAGAAAAGTTATTTTAAAAGCAGCTCATTCAGCGATGAAAGCTTGGTCTTAAATAATCCTCTAATTTACCAATTGTGTGGTATTTCTAATATTTCAGTATTAACAAAAAAAGAACACAAGAAGAGGCTTGGGGCCAGCTGTGGCTGTATTGTGATTACACAAGACAAAACTTTTCTCACTGGTTTAGTGTTTTGACTTTCCTGCAGCAGGCATATTGACTAAAGCCCAGCGTTGATGGGATGAGAATAACCCAGTGAGGTATTTAGAGAGTCTGATCCTGAGTATTGAAGCCACGTTTTAATTTGTGGAGTATTATTCCCTTTGAAAATATCCAATTGTACTCTACACCTTCCTGTGGGAATTAAAATGGTTCAGCTATAACATGATGTATGTGTGCTGTCATGTTGTACATGGTAAGACACCGAGACCAAACCTCAGAGTTGACCCATTTATATGACTTTTTCCTCAAAAGGCAACACAACAGTAAGTGATGACAATACATTGGAATATGCATGGGTGTTTTCTTATAAACTAAACCGTAAAAGTATGATAAGAGGTCAACAGGTATACATAATGAAATTGCATTCTCTTTTTTTTGTCTGCTCCTGTTGGGTGTCACCACAGCAGATCATCATCTCCATGTCTTCCTGTCCTCTACATCTTCCTCTGTCTCACCAGCCACCTGCATGTCCTCCCTCACCACATCATAAACCTCCTCTTTGGTCTTCCTCTTCTCCTCTTGCCTGGCAGCTCCATATTCAGCATCCTCCTCCCAGTATACCAGCATCCTTCTCCCAGTATACCAGCATCCTTCTCCCAGTATACCAGCATCCTTCTCCCAGTATACCAGCATCTCTCCTCCACACATGTCCAGACCATCTCAGTCTGGTCTCTCTGGCTTTGTCTCCACACCCTCCACCCTGAGCTGTTCCTCTAATATATTTGTTGCATATTATGTCCTTCATCACTTCTAATGAAACAGTTGACCCAAAGTATTTAAGCTCATCCATCTTCCTCACCTCTACTCCTTGCATCCTCATCATTCCACTGTCTCCCTTCTGGTTCAGATTTATGTAATCTGTCTTGCTCCTACTGACCTTCAGTCTTCTTCTTTCCATTGCATACTTCCATCTCTCCAGACTCAACTCAACCTGTTCCCTACTCTCACTATGGATCACTATGTCATCCATTAACATCGTGGTCCACAGAGACTCCACCCTGATCTCATCCATCAACCTGTCAACCACAACTGCAAACCCCAAAGGCCTCAGGGCTGATCCTGGATGTAACCCTGCCTCCTCCTTGGAACCAGTTTGTCATTCCTACTGCACACCTAACCAGTGTCACACTGCCCTCATACATATCCTGCACCACTCTTAGCTACTTCTTCGTCACTCCTGGCTTCTTCACACAATACCACACATCCTCTCTTGACAACCTGTCATAGGTATATATAAAAGTTCAATAACATGAACCTATAGAAAAATCTAAGAACCAATATAGGTCAATCTAAACAAGAGAACACAGACTAGATGTATATCTACACCTTCCTGCTTTCTTTTGAAGCCAGTTTTCAGAAGGAATATAAACTTATTTTGCGGAGATAGTTCTGCATGTTTGGCCAATCCGTGTTCCTCTGAAATTTTCCCTGACAGTGGATGTTTCCCACTCATGTGTCTGTGTCTGTCATCCGGCATGCCCAACTCCTGCTTGAATTAATCAGAAAGGTGGCATAGCCCAGTGGGTAGGGTGGTCGTCTAGCAATCAGAAGGTTGCAGGTTCGATCCTTGGTCCTGCAGAAAGTATGCCGAGGTGTCCTTGAGCAATACACTGAACTCTAATGGCTCCTTAGGTGCCATATGGTGGCTGCTCACCGCTCCTATACATACAACAGGAGAATGCAATGCAGAGAATTGCAAATTTCCCCTTGTGGGACTGATAGGGTAACAATTAATTGTTGTCATCATCATCATCTATCATCATCATCATCATGTCATTTGTGTTGCTGATCTGCTCCACCGACTGGATGTAAAGATGGATGTACAGACATGAGGGTTGGGGTTTAAAACTAATTGGTATGCTTCAGGCCAAGACAAAAGATTAACTACTGAACCTTGACATTATCAAACACCAAACTATCGACAACAAGCTCTGATGATGACAGTAATGGAAAAACCTTAGTTGTAAGTTGCTTTTGGGGAGCCAGCAAATATTGGCAAGTGACACTTGACTGTGTGTGACAAAATAACACTTGCTAGTATTATCTGGTTAGTTTTGGGTAAATTGTGGTCTTACAACGGGCTAGGAGGAACTCCTTGCCAGTTGAGGCTATGAGGTACAAAATAGAAGTACGGTCAGTATGGCGCACAGAACAGATCAATATGTGAATGAAATGTATGAGCTGACAAGATTTGTAAGAGGTAAGAAACAGGAAGACACTAAAAACATCCCTTTTAAAACCCAGTAGTGCCCTCCTAAAGTCAAACTGTCAGGA
>OMLC01082009.1:0-12491 GCA_900302585.1 Regalecus glesne
AGTAGTAGTAGTAGTAGTAGTAGTAGTGGTAGTAGTAGTAGTAGTAGTAGTATTACTAGTATTAGTAGTAGTAGTAGTAGTAGTAGTAGTATTACTAGTATTAGTATTAGTAGTAGTAGTAGTAGTAGTGGTAGTAGTAGTAGTAGTAGTATAACTAGTAGTAGTATTAGTAGTAGTAGTAGTAGTGGTAGTAGTAGTAGTAGTAGTAGTATTACTAGTATTAGTAGTAGTAGTAGTAGTAGTAGTGGTAGTAGTAGTATTACTAGTATTAGAATTAGTAGTAGTAGTAGTATTACTAGTATTAGTATTAGTAGTAGTAGTAGTAGTAGTAGTGGTAGTAGTAGTAGTAGTAGTAGTATTACTAGTATTAGTAGTAGTAGTAGTAGTAGTAGTAGTAGTAGTAGTATTACTAGTACTAGTATTACTAGTAGTAGTAGTAGTACTACTACTAGTAGTGGTAGTAGTAGTACTACTACTACTAGTATTAGTAGTAGTAGTAGTAGTACTACTAGTATTAGTAGTAGTAGTAGTAGTAGTAGTAGTAGTACTACTAGTATTAGTAGTAGTAGTAGTAGTACTACTAGTATTAGTAGTAGTAGTAGTAGTACTACTAGTATTAGTAGTAGTAGTAGTAGTAGTAGTAGTAGTAGTACTAGTATTAGTAGTAGTAGTAGTAGTACTACTAGTATTAGTAGTAGTAGTAGTAGTAGTACTAGTATTACTAGTAGTAGTAGTAGTAGTAGTAGTATTAGTAGTAGTAATAGTACTACTACTAGTAGTGGTAGTATTGGTAGTAGTATTAGATCTAGTAACAGCTCTTTGTACACAGCCAGACAAAACACCTAACTCCATGTGTTGGATGGAGTTTGGAAGGATTCCAGGCCTGTGTGACAGAAGTACACACAAAATGCCTCCTAGGACATGCAGGCTCTACCGGCACGGCTCCGTAACAAGGAGAACCCCAGATTTCTCTGTGAACATGGTGCAGACTGCAGTGACCACTGCTCTAATGGACCACATGTGCCAAGAGTGACAATTGAGCATGCATCAAGATGCTACAACAATTAACATGGCTTTCTTTCAACACTGACTGGACATCCACATTAAAAATGCCCAAACATCCCTTCAATTGCAATGGCCGACCCAAAGCTGCTCTCACATCATCATACAATCCATGTCTTCAAAGAATGAAGCTCTGACGCTGCTTCCCAACATGCTCTTTCATGTGGATCTACAGACATATTCAGCTTCCCTCATTATCTGCAATTTGAATCATGTTCCCTCGTTTGATCTGTTCCTGAGTCTTAATGAGCTTCGTGGACAAAACAGAAATTTAAATACCGTTTCCAGCCAAAAGCGGTCAAGGTCTAATTTTCTTTGTTGCTTGTTGAGGGTGATCAACCAGCGTCCTCCACGCTTGTTCCTCTCATCCTCCCACATTGGTTCAATGCCATCCTGAGACGAGACACAAGACAAACTTCACTAAGAGTTAAATCACTAAACAGCACCAACCAGCAGACACTGCATGTTTGCATCAAGGGAGTTACAGAGACAGCAAATCCCCACTTAGCCACCCTCCCACCACTTGTACTGCTGGCCGTTAGGCCGTCCTTCTGGCCCTCACACATTCTTGCTCTAGTCTAGAATAAGGTCTACATGTTTAAGAGCTCTTACCACGACTGAAGAATCACTAGATTGCAAAAAGGTTAAAATAATTCTTGAAAAAATAAACTGTGTCATGTTTGTTGGCACCAAGTGTTACTTTGTCAATGCTCTGGGCCAAATGCATGCATGGGGGGGGTAAATATCTAAACCCACCCTGTTTGACTGGCCAGGAAATCTAAATGGCTTGTCCTTTAATCATTTCAACAAATGGATTCATTCATCACATTGCAACAGATTGACTCTGGGGTGCAGTGGGGCTCATTGTGTTGTTGTGAGGGGACATGGTGATCACAGGACTGATGCACTTCCTGACACCTAGCCACCGTTACCCATGTGCACACTTCAGCACTAGATGCTCGTGTTCTCATACGGCACTTTTCTGGTCTGGTGACCACTCAGAGAGCTTAGCAAGGGATGCCTCACATCTACCAGGCACAGGGGATTAAGGCCGGATGCCCTCCCCTGACGGCCTGCGGCGGGATGCTTGAAGGTGTGCGCTCCAGCTATGCACTGGTGCCCTGGAACAAGCGAGGCACGCTGGAAGCTCACTGCACATGAAGCCATGGTACAGGCGTGCAGAAACATCACATCCGATTCTATTTATGCTGCACATGGTCCCATTTACATAGAGTCCACTTTGTCATGGTGATAACCGTGGGCCGTCCTCAGCCGAGATCACTGGTCAGTCCTCCCCAGTCTGGTTGAAGGGGTCTTAATAATAAATCCTAATACATATTTGGGTATAATGTTGGGTAGGACTGTAAACTCAGTCCTCCAGAGCACATGTCTGTCATTGGTTTACACTCTCACACACCTCCTGCCTCCAGATCATGGAACTGGGATACCGAGCCTGAATTCTCTGTCTTCCTCTAAAAATGACAAGCGGCTCAGAACACAGCACACTGCCAATCACAAGCCCCTCAGCTTGAGTCGACAAAAGGCATGACACCACAGCAGGTTACCAACAGTGACGGATCATTCTTCAGCTACTCTGACGAATGAACCTACAGACAGGAGGTGGCCAAGACTGTGACACAGCAGCTGAATTTCACAGGAGGAAGAATCTAGATCTCGCGTTTTATCAAAGTCCATGGACACCATCTGAGGCAACACAGCCTACTGGACAGACACCTCTGGGCCTTCCTCACACGTCTGGGAGGAAAAGAGAACAAAACCACTTTGCTAGTGGGGCAGCCCGCGATGGGCTTTCTGTCAGGAGGCAGGGTCCCGCTGGGGCCCATCCCAGGGCTCAGTGGGTGAAAGGCAGGGAAACACCCTGGACAGGTCACCAGTCCATCACAGGGCTTTTTAACCCTCTTTTGTCTTTTCAGAACCATCAGTTTGGGTCTGCAGGTTTCATGGTGGATGAATGGTTAACAGCTGTCTTTCACAGGGACAGTCCATATGAAGGAACATTTAGAGTGACATGTCAATAAGCCTGATTCAGACACCGGGCTCCTCTTCATCTGCTGTGCCAGGCAGCCCAGGCTTCGCTGTCTTGCTGAAGGACACTTCAACAAGCTTTATGAAGGAACCGGGCCTCCAACCATCAACGTTCCACTGACCGCCCTGCGTCCTGAGCCGGGCCACTATCAGACAGTCAGAGGCTTCTCCGTTTCCCCAGACTGGGCCTGCTCATGTTGGGATGATCTGACGCTGTCTGGGCACGTTTCCCTCCATGCCACTAAATACCTGAATGAGCTTTCAAACTTGTCTTCACCGAGAAGCTGATGTTAAGAAATCTGCCATGCATGCAGGACAGGCTGTCCACTTTCTACACAGGAGGAGACTCTCAGCCTCGTGGCGTGTTCCCATTCTAGAGCTTCATTCAATAGCACGCTCACTGTGAAGGAGACGATCATTATTATTAATAGGTCTCTTGAAATTCCACCATAGTTCTGTTATCTTCTCAGTGTTGTGTGTCTTATTCTGTGTTCACATCATCCATCACACGTCTACCCGTGTTGGGAGAGAGGTCCTCCTCTGTGGCTCTCCCTGGGGTTTCTTCCTGTTCCTGATCTGATGTGTGGGTCTGGAGACAGGCTGTTGTGTTAGTGTGAAGCCCACTGAAGCACATGTGTAATGTGTGAGAATGGGCTGGACAAATACAACTGACTTGACTCGACACTGGCTTCCAGAGTATCCAGAGTATCCAGACCCAGTGCACCATCTGCTGACATGGGCCGGCGTGAGGATGTGGTACCTCCACCTGCCGAGTCAGAGTGGGTTTTTACCTCTTCATGAAACAGAGGCAGTTCAGGGTTAGAACATACGCCTCAGAACTAATGAACTAGAGGCTGCTGGTTCAAACCCACTGCAGGTTGTGAGGAAGGACATCCAGCCTTAATCCTCAACGCCTGCCCAGGGACGTGCAGGCCATCGGTCCAGGGTGTTGCTCCACCTTCTACCCAATGAGCACTGGTTTAGGCACCAGCAGATCCACCACCTGACCTCAAATGAGCAGCTGAGGGTGACTTGAGATGAGATACATGAGATAAAACGACATGCAGTAGCAGGTCATCTGGAACATTAAGCACCGAGGATTTAGGTCTTAAGACACCTTTCTGTATTCTGAATAGAAGCCAAACTCTCAGGCACAATATTAGAACACTGAGTTTTCTTCATGAACATGGAGAATATTCAGTCAGCTTGGACATAAACTACGAGGGAGGGGGCAGTCCACAATAATGCCCCTCTTCACAGGGTAGTACTTAGAATCAAAATGAGAGGTCTGTTTACCCCAAGCTGTGGAAGTGGACACGGACTTAGATGGAGCTAGGGAGATTAAGGCCGGATGCCCTTCCTGATGCCCTGCGTTGGGTTAGAACCCACAGTCTCTGGCTTGACAGATCCTGAGCAGTTCACTTTTCCCTACAGTAAATACTGTTAAACTTGGAAAACTTGGCAATTTATGTCTCTTAGTGTTCAATGGGAACGAGGGGGATTTTAGATGGTGAGTTTATAAGATAAATCTTCTCACAAACCATCTAATGAGTGAACTTTAAGCAGAGGACGAGAAAGCTGCTGAGCCATTTCACCCACAAATGGATTGAATGTGGTTCATGTGGTACCTGGCCATCAGAAAGCCCACTGACATGCACAAGTTACAGAATGCAGGAATAATCTATACATTTCTTACTCCTCATTTCCTGCTATTATTCTCTAACCGGCATATTCTGACTTGTTGAAAGGGAGACTTACCTTAAAAAGGGAGTAATCACAACCTGACATGAGGTTGCTTGACAACTGGATGTGGTTGTAGAGACTGAAATAAGAGATTAAGACAGAGTCATCCATTGCTTGTTGATATTCCATGCCATATGACTAGGACACAAAGAAAGCCAGGCAGCAGTGAACATGTCCAGCACAAAGGTTTTCCATCATGAACATGAAGTCACTGTTAACCACTAGCTTCTATAGTGCATGAACTGACCCAACCAAACACGCAGGCAAAACTAAATGAATAACCAACGGTCAATGGTCCCCATCAAATATCCCCTTTTAAAAATCTGCTCGGTGGTATTCACCAGCGAGAGAAACAACATGGCCCCACACCTGACAAACAGTGTCATGAAGAGGCTGCCATGAACATCCACACACCACCACTCATGGACCAGCACACAGACACAAGACAACGCAGTGCTACAAAGAGCTGCTCATTCTTACGCCCAGAAATCCTCCACAGTGTCAAATTTGGAGATGAGTCGCAGATTGGCCTGCCATGTCTTACTCTTGTCATTCTTGAAGAACCAAAGGGACCATCTGTTGGAGGATGAAAGAGGAAACAATAAGTTCAAATGGTTCCAAAACCACTTTAGCAAAACCAAATGAGAGCAAGTAAAGGCTCCCATGCCCCAGAACAGAGGGAAGATTCACAGGATAGGCTGGTGCAGTCGACATACTGTCCCATCAATCACCTAACCCAGCTCATTTGGAAGCTTCTGACTTGATCAATGTCAAATCCAGTAAGTCCCGGAAGCTTCTCTTGGTGGACACACAAGACCAGATAACCCTTTATTAGTCCCTCAGGGGGAAGTTTGCCGTGTTACAGCAGCACAATGGAAAACAAAGACAGAGAGGTATGAAATCCAGAGGCATAAAAAGGGAGCAATATGAACAAGGTTAAGTATTAAAGAATATGAACAGTGTATACAGTAGAAACAGAAGAACATACTGACTGAGCCGTTAAATTCACACAGTTGTTCAAAGGGAATATTTGTATGGCCCAGTGGAATGAGGATACACCTCATTGAACCTTTGGGTGTAAGGTTACCACTGATCTTTTGCCACCGACGGTCATTTATGTGACTTCTCTGGTTGTTGTTGGGCCTTGAAGATGTGCTCTAGATCAACAGGGGACATACTGGGATTCACACACAACTAACTGTTCTTGTAAACTGCTGTCAACTTTGGTTGACATTGTAAAAAAACATCTTGATTTATTGCCATTTCCTCTAAGCTCCCTAAGCGCCACATGGTGGCAGCTCACTGCTCCTACACAATAGGACGGGTTAAATGGCAGAGAATTGCACATTTCCCTTTGTGGGACTGATGAGAGGAAAAATATTCTACAAGGGATTCCCTTTAAAAGGGATTCCCTTATCAGTCCCACAAGGGGAAATTAGGATTTCTCTGCATTTTAACCCATCCTGTTGTACAGGAGCAGTGAGCTGCCAACATATGGTCCTCGGGGAGCAGTTAGAGACTCAGTGTCTCGCTCAAGGACATGCTTTCTGCAGGACTGGGGATCGAACTTGTAACCTCCCGATTGCCAGATGACTCCTCCCCCCAGAGCTATGCCGCCCCCATATTAAATTGACAACAAACTTTTCTTGAACTTAGTCCAGGTTACCTAGCTCATTCTAGAGATGGAGGATGGTGTCCTGACCTGTTCTGTAGGGGATGCTTGATATAGGCCTCAGGGCTCACAACCTCTTGTCTAGTCTCATCAACATCTTCATCTTGTCTCGATGAATTTATAGCAATATCCTAAAAAAGTAACACATGGCATGTTAGGGGTACATATTATAAACTCTGTATGATAATGTCCAGCAGATGAACAGGAGATATTCACCCACAGGTCCGAATGTACAACAACTAGTACTGGTAATGGTTACAGAAGGTAAACTGATGGAGGAGAGTTGGGATGCGTTTTCGAAGCTGGCGAGCCAGAGGCTGCGAATCCACCACGGGGTGCCAAGAAAGGGCCTCCGGCCTTAACCCCCCAAACTCCACCAGGGTCCGTGTCCACCCCACAGCGTGGGGACTGACGGAGACACGTAGAACGAGCCTGTGTCGGGAGTTAGGAGTACATGCTAGCCGTACAGGCTCACAGTTCCATTGACGCCGTGGAGTAACAGCCAGAACGAAGCGACAGCAGCTAAACAATGGCTGACGCCTTCCACGGGGGACCTGCTGGACGGACCCCGGCTGGCGGAGTCCCCGGCAGAACAGCAGTGGCCACCGGGGAGACCTGGACATGAGCTGCCAGCAGCCTCAACACACGCCCAACAACTCGGCTGTGTGTCGATTTGCTCTTAGCAGTAGGGGCCACGGTGGCTCCGTCGTGGAGTGTCCGCTACGGGGACTGACAAGCCAAGGACTGCGGGTTCGAACCCGGGGCGTCCATCTGGAAAGGCAACCGGTCTTAATCCCCCAAACTTCATCCGAGTCCGTGTCCAGTCCCACAACGTGGGATCGACACGACAAACGGACCCTCTGTAGCACCAGTGTTGGGTTAGCCCGAGTTAGTCATGTCCGCCTAGCATGGGACAGCTCACAAGCCCTCCGTCGCCTAGCTAGGGTCGTGGGACAGGAACACTTGATACGAATCAGAAGAAGCACCTTTTGTTTTAACTAGTAAGTGTACCTCAGTACTCAGCGTTAACGTTGTTGTACAGCTACAAGAGATCACATAACGCTGTGTGAGTTACGGTGCAGACGGTTTGTTTGGAATGCACTCACCGGCTCGGCCGTCGCCATCTTAGCAGCGAGTGTGTGGAAGGCAGCGGATCATTGGACTGATGCGTCCAACGTGTCTCCTCCGGCTTCAGACAGGAGCCAGCGGCTTGCCGCCCACCTCCGCCCTCTACCGGCCTCCATGGCGGCCAGGTCCAGGCAACGGCAGTACGCCTCCCTGGCCCGGAGGGGACAACAACACAGGTGAGGAAGATGAGCACATGGCGTCCGATGCCCGGGCTCGGATTGTATTTATTCCTTGTTGGTGTTTCATATTTGTTGACTCTTCTCAGACTTCCCCTCTCTGCGGGCACCGTTTGAGGCTGAGACGGACAATAAAGTTCTGGTTAGAGTTCTGACCTGCATGCCAGTCCAGCTGGTGGCGGTAATGCGCCATAAGGTCGCCTACCAAGCAGCATGAAAACAGAGAGTAGAAAGACTCCACCTCCCACCCTGCGAGAAGGCATGGCGAGCATCGAGGCAAGGGAATGTGAAACAGAAGGTTGTAGCAAAAACGCCAAACTTCAGTGTCCCACCTGTATCAGTCTTGGAATTCAAGGTTCCTACTTCTGTTCACAGGTACTCATCCATTCACGGCAGCTTTGGTGTCGTTTCGGTTGCAGGCTTGCGGGCCCCTGGTTTTATCACAAGGATGCTAACTGGCCTGTAGCGTGTGCTGTAGTTGGCTGCGTGATTATCGACCTCCTTTTGGCTCAAATGAGAAGCGTTGTCGCATGTTTTTACCAAAGTGGAGGAACAACTGGGAATGTCAACGACGGCAGAAAATTAGTCAGCGTCACTGCAGCGCTGCTGGAACCCATTTGTGTCACAGTAGGCCAGATGAGTGTCTCTGCCAACCTAGCTTACAGTGTGTACTAACACACAGACACTGGGGGGAGAGAACGAATGAGAATGAATGCAACTACTCTGCTAATGTTACAACGTCTCCTAACATGCTATATTTAGGATGGATTCCACTGTCAGCACACCGGCTGTAGTTTTCTGTTAACGATATGTTGATAGCCTTGCATGCAAATGAAGATCGGTGATCAAGTGGGCCCACATCGAACTCGATTCGGCCGATTTGGTAGCAGGATCACAGAAATGTGAATTGGTTCATCTGGATGCGGTGTTTATTGAAATGATAGTGTCGTCACTCATACAGGTGACATCTGTGTCTCAAAGACGACGTCACGTATCGTCTGGCTGGTTTTATTCTCCGATTCTACGACCGGACAACAAAGTCATCTTGTCTAGAGTTGGTAGGGGCAAGTCGTCGTAACTGACTAGTCATCGGTCACCTCCTGGCTATGTGGCATGCTCCGTAGGTTAAGTTAAGGAAATCACAGGAAAGGTGAACTGGTTCGTCTGAACACAGCAGAGCCTCTCGTTGGAGGCTGTGAGGATGGATGTCCACATGCTTGATGAGGAGGGACGCTGCTTTGAAAGGGGTCGTGTGAATAAGGATCCACCATCCTTGAAGCAGGGGGAGGGTTAAGACTACATCTGTCCTCATCTTACAATGTGGGGATGGTAAATATCCACTGGTCCTCCGGGAACAGTGCTTATTACGGCGAATGTGCAGTCAATGGCTGATTTGCATATGAACTCCATCCCTTCGCCATTATGCAGCTGGATTGTCTATGAGGGTGGGGATGCTGCAGTCAGCTCAGACTGAAGATGGCACCTGTAGCAGTGATGTGACGTCTCTCTGTAAAACCGGTCCAGATGAACTGATCTCATTCTTGTGTGAATTCTCTCTTAATGGTGATGGGAGAAGATGTAATCATATACTTTGCATTATGTTATAGCATTGGGGTGAAATAGAATGCTGAAAATATCTTGATATATTCCAATATGATGAATTTAAATGAAATAAATTGAATGAATGTTACTTTTGTGAACACAACAGTTACCTTAAACCTAGGAAATAAAACCACATGATTGCCTGTGCTTGTATACTTTGCTGTGCACACTTACATGTGACCAGTTGCTCTGTCTGTTCTAGCCTGTTACAAAATAAATGCTATGTTAAACCCTATGTTTGTCATAGTTTGAATCACTTCATCTGAATGTAGATCTACAAAGCAGGAGGACGATTCAACATTGATCTGAATGTCATCTTCAGCTCTTCAGTAAAGAACGTGAGTTACTGAAATCCCTGGTAAGGAACAGAGATGTGGATTATCAGGTGCTTACACTCAGATTTAGGCCCAAAAAAATCACAAAATGGATAAAAAAGAAAAATGTTTTTATGCTGAATGAACCAGGTGACATAGTTCTGTGGGTGGAGTGGCCCCCCTGGCAATCGTAAGGTTGCAGGTTCGATCCCCAGTCCTGCAGAAGGATTGCATAGGTGGCCTTGAACCCCCTAACTGGTTCCTCACAGCTGCTCACTGCTCCTATTCAATAGGATGGGTTAAATGGAGAAAACACTCCGCTGGCCTGTGTCATGGCAATAAACCGGTAAATAAATGAAAGTCAAATAAATGTATTTAAATGGGTCACATTCTTTACTCAGAGTTGGAGAGGACATTGAGATGAATGTTGAAGAATCTGGTCTTAAATCTACATTGTGATGATCTGATCCAAACCATTGTGGCTATCTGGATTATTGAGCATTGAAAAGATGTTGTTTAGATCCATGTTGGCATTGTGTAGCCTACATCTGAGGGAATATTCTAATTCACATCTCTGTCCCTTACCAGGGATTCACATGGCTCACATTCTACACTCAGCTGAGGATTACACTGATGAAAAGCATCCTCCTGTCTTTTTAAACCCTCATGGAGATGAACGGTTTCAAACTGTTTCAAACTGTTTCAAACTGTTTCAAACTGTTTCAAACTTGTGGACTGTCTGGATTATTGAGCATAAGAAGAAGAGAAACCCTTGGCCTAGTTCTGCTTACCCTACCTCCCCTTTAGCTTTGTCACTGTGTCTGGGTCCTTGTCCTGTCCAATCAGATGTCTGTGTTGGATGCAATTTAAGAAGGATAAACTTCTCTCCCTCCTTCTGTCTTTCTCTTTCTCCCTCCATCTGTCTCATTTTCAGGAATGTTTCAAGGGGAGTTGGGGAAATCACAAGTTGCTGCACAGAAAAGCCAGTATGTATAACTCATCTTTTTTCTGCTCTGCAGATAGAATAAACTGCTGGACAAAGGCTAGATTCAATGTTTGCCAAGTTGACAGTACAGCTCACAATACATTGGAATAGTTTTGAGTTTGGATCACAGAAGCCAAAACTTTAACCAGAATAAATGGAAGCAAGTGGTGAAAGTAAATGGCAGAAGTAAAAGAATCAATCGGATGTTAACGCAGTGATGCTCTAGTCATTCAGTCATTGTGTTATGCTTCGCTAGAGGAGGGCAGGAGCCAGCATGAACCTAAGAACTGTGTGGAGAAGGAAACCAACACAGACCCCTGGCCTGGCTATCGCTACACAGGAAAACTACGACCTCACTATCCACTGGTAAACCCTGGCTTTGTCCACTCATCTATACATCTAGGCCTCGCATCAGTAAGGCTATCAAACATGGGCTTGAATGGCTAGTACCTTAATGATGAGCTTGCTGTTGATGAGCTGAGTTGGGTTGGCTTATCCAACCCGTGGAAGGTGTCCTGGAAACATTTTAGTATGGAGATGGATTTGTCTCAATATTAATCATTATTCCTACCAACGTTTGACTCGGATCATCTGGATATGTTGTTTTAGGGAAACCTCTCATGACTCACACCGGAGACATCTTCAGTCTGAGCTGATTGCAGGGATCCCCAGGCTTATAGACCATACAGCTGCATAATGACACACATGAGGGATGGGTTCAGATAACCAGCTATTGACTGGAAGGTGTTAATGAGTACTATTCATTCATTTCTCACTACCACTGAATGTGCAGCCAGTAACTTGGATATGAAAGCAGCCTTCTCCAGCTGTCATGTATCTCTAGTGTCATGGACGGCCAGTATTAGTCATGAGGAACGTGTGTGAGCATTTTCACATTAAATCAGCTCAGCCACGTTTTGTCTCGCGTGTCTTAATAGGGGGTGAAGTGTAAAATAATCATCAATAATTCACTTGTTTTTTAGCTTTCCTTTTAATGGGATCATGTGCAGCTTTTTCCATTAGTGACCCTGTCCAATGCCCAGCACCAGATGTTAGCTTCAAGCTTAGCATCAGCAGTCCCTGCAGGTCTTTCTCTTTTACGATGGTGGGAGGAAACCAGAGTATCAGAAGAAAGCCAGAAATAGGCAGAACATGTCAACTCCACAGAGAAAAGAGCTGCTACGGGGTTCGAACTGGGACCCTCATGCTGTGACTCAACAGAGCCAGCCATTGTGACGCTACACCATCCAATGTCACTTCCAATTATTAGAGTTAAAACTAAATCAAGTTTATCTACTTGTTTCATTTGACCTGTATTTGATCAAAACGACTCGGACTCCATCCCTCCATCCATCCATCCATCCCTCCATCCATCCATCCATTTATCCATCCATCCATCCATCCATCCATCCATCCATCCATCCATCCATCCATCCATCCATCCATCCATCCATCCATCCATCCATTTATCCATCCATCCATCCATCCATCCGTCCATCCCTCCGTCCGTCCATCCGTCCATCCATCCATCCATCCATCCATCCATCATCCATCCGTCCATCCATCCATCCATCCCTCCATCCATCTTCCATCCATCCATCCCTCCATCCCTCCATCCATCAATCCATCATCAACCTCTTATCAGAGGCTGGGTCACGGAGTAAGTAATGAGCACCCAATGTGGGAAAGCAGCTGTCGAACAAAACTCAAGATGAAATCTAGAATTTGCCTTCGGGAAAATTTTAGCCGAGATTTGCCTCGGG